>JAWNPT010000095.1:0-67500 GCA_035047365.1 Drosophila ustulata
ATTTTATTTCATAGAACAAAATGTTAGTATTACGGTGCATAACGTTAGTGGCTAACGGGCTAATCTATGAGCGAACAATTCAACTCAACACAATGATTCATTCAAAGGATTATTTCAAAAACTTCAATTTAAAGTATAAAGTATAAAGTATAAATATTAAAGTTTGAGAACAGCAATTACAATATATTCTCTTTGCATTGATTTTATTTTACCAAGTTATCTTAAATTATTCAATATAAACGATTAAATTATTTATTTTTTTTAAATTCAAAACCAATTTTAGTAAAATAAATTAATAATTGATATTTCTTTTGTGTAGCACAATTTGGCCAAGTTCCATTTAATTTCTTGTTTTCTAATTCAACTCATCGAGGCTAATAGCCAGCCAGGTTAATTAGGGTTGATTTTAGGGGCACTACTTGAATATGCCGCTTGAGATCGATCTGTTTGTCAGTTGAGACTCCGTTGGATGGGACAGGCAATCAGTGTGTTGCACAAGTTGGTTAAACGATTTGAAATCAGAGTCGAGACATCGCAGTGATAAAACAGGCTTAGCAGGAGCGGCTGGAGTCGCAGCAACTTGTCTGCTGTGGCATGCAGCAAGGTGGCTCGGTGGCTCGGTGGCAAGGGGGCAGACTGAGCGGAGAGTTTGGGGTTAAGCGCTGTGCTCGAAAAATCAAATAGCAAAGAACTACAAATTACATGCCAAAATGCACTTCAATACAAAGCACTTGGGTAAACAGAAAGACTGCGCAGCAGACACAAACGACGGCACATGCCACACTCTCTCACACACAGACACGTGTGGCAAGGACTCGGGCACACCTGTGGCCCCCACACACACACACACAGAGAGAGAGAGAGAGAGAGAGAGACACACATTGACAATGTAAACCTTAAGGTATTTGCGATAATTGCACTTTGCTGTTGTTGGAGCAGCGAGGCATCGGGGATTGGGGATTGGGATTGGGGCGTGGCAATGCCAGAAGGACCTGCCGAAAAGAGTTGCCTGTTTTGCCGTTTGTCTGTTGCCCCCGCCCCCGTCCTCCTCCTCGCACAGCTTTGAGTGGCTCTGGCAGCCACGTCGCAGCGTCGCGTCGTCGTCGTCGTCGCCGTCGTTTGTGCGTTGCGCAAGATAAACAAAAGACAACAACTCTATATATCTGCACACACACGTCTTTGGCAGGCGCTTCAACTGGCCCGCCCATTCTCCATTGTGCTGGGCCAGAAACTAAACCCCAACCACTGGCTGCACTTTCTACAACTGCCAGCTGTGCCAAGTACAGTGAACGCCAGCTAAACGACACCCCAAATAGCTCCGCAAGTCGCAGTAATCATTACTGCCTACGATATATGTTTAATTGATCACTTTCACGTTAAATGATTTCGTTTTCTTTCCTAATTTTCGAGTCTTCACTGTGCTTGCCACTTAAGTAATTCAAATCATGCTAATTGCATTTTATTTGTTTTGTTGCTCAGATTTTAAGTTTTTAATTACAAACAGTAGGTTTCTTGTTCGCACTCCCCTCCCCCAATCCCATCTGACAATTTCACATATTGCCACAATCTGTCATTCCCACAACTTTTGTTATGAATTGCGATGCTCACTCGTTGCAGTAATAATGGCGAAAAGTGATTTGCAGGTATTGAACAAGTTTTGAACAATAGGAAAATACCAAAAAAAGAATCTTAGATTATAAACAATACATTATTTAAAAAAATACATGTAGACATACAGCAGTCATAATTGCCATTTATACTGCTTTTTTAATTCATTTCCATAAATAATTGTCTAAGTACAAAAGTTCAAAAGTGTCTTATATGATTTTTTTTCTTAATTTCATATTCTCTTCAAATAAAATGGTCTATGAAAATTGAAAACAATGGCACAAATTATTATTGCATAATGTTATATTTGTTAATTTTCAATATCATTTTATCTTTGGCGCATCGAGTTGATTAAAACGAAATATTGTTTGAACTTATAATTCTTCGAAATCAAAGAGCTAAAATATTATTTGAATTGAATTTATTTTTGATTTTTTGGTTGAGTTCAGGGGAAGTAGTTAAAATAGAATGCTGAAATCAATCGAATGTTTGTCCCAAAAGTTCTGGTCGCTTTTTGTCAGTGTAGAGTGGGACACGTTGAGCTCATCATATTCAATGGAAGCTCAATAGACTCCCGTCTAATGCTGTTGTTGTTGCTGGACGACAGCTGTTGCTGTTGGAGTTGCTGTGGTTGTCGCTGTGGCTGCCCGGATAATGGCCGATGGGCCCCCATTGCTATCGTCATCGTCATCGTCTCGTTCCCATTGGTATTTCGCGTCATATGGCGCAAGGGGCAGATACACGCGTGTGTTTAAGTCCGATTCGGTGTTTGGAGTCTGAATCGGAGCTAGAGCTCAAACTGGAGCTGGAGTTGCCTTTGGCCTTCATTAAACGCAAATTTATGCCTTTACTTAAATGTCAAATATTGCAAATGTCAAACGCTGAGCCCAGGGCCGAGATGGGTCCCGGCAGACAATACTGACACTGCCACTGCCACTGCCACTGTCAATGCCGCATGTCCATGCTCTGTGCCTCGTTCAGGTTCAGGATACTCACATCTAGCTAGCATATGGCGTGTGGTGGCCGCCATCCTTGGTCCTTGCTTCCATTCTCGCAAAACTGAGCGCTGAGTCGGTTTTTATGCGTTGTTCGTTTTGTAATTAAACGACGCACTTGGTTGGATTTCCTAGTTGTCCAGGGTAAACTGATGAGCGGCATGACAACTGCCACTGTCCAGTTTCCACTGCCAATACACTGCCCGCAAGAAGTATGCCCATTCACGCGAATTGGCTTTTAACAAATGCCAATACATGTGCAATGCCCAATTACTAGAATAACATTTGTACCGAATTTATTTAATATACCACAGCTTTCAAATATTCGTATTTATTTTTCTCATCATTTATACATAGATCATTTTTTTTTTATTTCGTTTATTACAGTTTTTCAATATTTTGCTTTAATGTCATTCACAGTTAATTACGAATTTTCGAGCATCATTTTGAAGTGAAATTTATTAACGACATTTGTAATATTTGAATTCCATTCTTTTCGTTTTTTCTTCGCATTAATTAGTATTGCTATTATTTTGTTTGCATTATAAATGTACAGAAGTAAATTTCATATTTCTTTAAAATTGCAATGCTCATTCAGTATAGAACATAATATCAGAATAAATTGATCAAGCACATACAATTTTGTTACTTACGGTCAGTCTGTTGTTTTCTATTTATTTATAGCATTTATTTCAATGTATTGCCTATTTTATTGACATTTTGTTTAGTATTATTTCCATATTTATCTAACATTTGCAACAATATTTGTTTGGTAAGTTTTTGGGATTTCGTGAGCGTGTTCCAGACTCCACTGACTTGTCGTGATGGGGCTACGATTTAATTGTGAAATAAACCAAGGGCAGCCGTTAAGTGAGCAGTTTGAAGTTGCTGCCCCCGCTGCCCGCTGGCAACAGCCAAATGCCAACTGCCCCTGACAATAATAATGCCCTGGGCTCAATTGAAATCAGTCAAGCTATGAATATATTTGGTTTGCTGGTACCCCAAGCCCATCTCGCCGCTCTCCCCAGGACCCCTGGCCTGGACTGGTGGTCAGTTGGACGTTTTGTCAATGCATTGACCCAACATGTATCCTGTGGTCAAAGTTGGCGTTTGACATTTATGCCGGATGTCAAGCGGACGGGCGGCGTCTGGCCGTGTCTAAAGAAGTTTCTTCGGCCATTGTTGGAGCCAGGAGCAGCAAGGAGCAGGAGCAGGAGCAGGAGCAGGACCTGTCGCTGGGCGAAGAGCGAAACCATTGTCATCAGCAGGAGCATCCATTTGTGCTTGTTATTGTCACTTTGTTTTTGTTTTTGTTTGCCTTTTATTTTTCTCATTTTGTTGCAAACTTTGCTTTCGAAACTATCGATACTTAGGTCGCAGCAGTTTGGGTTCGAGTTCTGGGGTTCAACCTTTTTGGTCATTTCAGTTTCGACTGAAACTATTCATTTGAGTCGAGTCCAGTCCAGTTCAGTCAGCATCCAGCAAATGCACCCTGGAGGGCATTTTCATTTTGTTATTTGTGTATTTGACATTTTGCTTAAGTGTTGCTGACTTTTGGTCAGTTTTTTCACTCCCCAAACTTCACTTCTCACTCCTAAAATCCTTCATTCCCATTCCAATCTCCCATCCACACTGACCCAAGGCCATTGTTGTTGAGCTGTTTGAGCTCTGTGTTTTGTTTATTTGTTTGTTCAACGCTTCTTCGCTTTTTTTTGTGGGGGTTTGGGACTCTTAATTAAAGTTTGCTCAAGTCTTTTTGTTGCTGCCTCTGTTTGCGTATAATGAACCATTTGTTTACTGATGATGCCTCTCATGTATTTCGAAAATATGTTTGGGCTTCGATTGCTCAATATCATAGTGCATTGGTAAACTTGAATTGTAGACGCCTTTATTTAACAGAGTAAACTATTTAGCACGAATGTGCAACTAATTTATTAAATAAGAAGTAATTAGTGTCTGAATTGTATAATAAAACCGATTTATTCACTGATTGATTGCACAGTAATGCAATTTGGGTTTTTTCAAAATTTCCGATCCAAAGCCTGTAAAAAACACAAACTTTCACACTTTTATTTTTATTTTAATAATTTGATTGCCTTATATTATTCTGTTGGGCGCGTACAGAGCTGCGGGTGTGAGAAAATACATAAATAATACAGTCACTAATTAAAAATATAAATTAAGTATACAATTTGTACTAAAACTAGCATCTTTTCCTGCTTTACGTTTTGATCGCCACACACTCAAGTAACGTCTTCTGCTTTACTCTAATTGATCATTTACATAAAAGCTACATCCAAAAAAAAGATTTATATTATTTGATTGGTGAGTAATATTAACATCATTTAAACTATTTAATATTAATAATTTTCAACTTGCAGTTTAGGATTTACAGTCGCAGAGTTAAAATGTATAGTTACAAGCTTAAATAATTATTTTAAAGTTTTTATTACATCACAGTCTACTTGTAATCTTAAATAATTTAATAAAATAAATAAATATTGAAAAAAACAATAGTTTAAGTGGTAATTGTATAATATGTATTTATAATAATTCGCTAAGTGTGCGAAAAGTAAAAAAAAATGTAAACGAATACCGCTCAAGCTATGCAATTTATTCAATATTAATTGTGAGAAAGATACTTTTCAAGCTGATTGTTTTCCATACATTTTCCTTAGTGTTGTCTTTTTTTGCCAACTCCATGTCTCCATTTTTTAGGGCCCCAAAAGAGCAGCACGTAGTGAATCACTTAACTTGATTCCGTGTGCGGTTGGGAGGAAAGAGCAGCTCGTTCGATGATGGGCAATGGCCAAGGATGCGATGATTATAAGGGAGGCGGACAATGGAGCGTAGAGTGAAAATAATTTGCAGTTATTTGAGGCAAACACGCAAATGCCAGCGAATCAATTGTCCAATTGGCCCGGGTCGATTCTTCAGATTGCAAACGAGAAAAAAGACGGCGCAAAAAAATGAGTTCAAATTGAAATGAAAGGCGCAGCGTGCAAGGCATCACAAATGAGTGTCGGGAATTTTCCCCAAGCCAGCCAGAGTGTGTGTGTGTGTGTGTGTGTGTGCGAGTCTTAGTGGTGTGTGTGTGTGTGTGTGTGAGGGTGCGTGCCACCGTCGTGCGGTTGAAACGTTTCACTTTCACTTCAGCTGCAACTTTCGCTCACTCTGCCGTTTCCTTCGCCTCCTCCTCAGGCTCGCAATTATAGCCAGAGAGGGGGCGGGTTGCGGGGTGGGCGTGGCTGCACATTGTTTGGCCGTTGTGTTGGTCAACTTGTGGCACGTGTCCTAATTTTGATTTCTTTTTTCTCGCTCTGCTTTCTTTGCTTCATTCTCGGCTGCTCTTTTTGCCATCCCCACGACCTCACCATAAATAATTTGTTGCATACTTCTTGGCGGCGCATGAATTCAGTGCGTTTTTTAGCCCCGTTCTCGTTCTCGTTCTCGTTCTCATTCTCGATGTCATTTGTAAATGGCATGTTATCAATTTTCAAGATGATTGAATCAAGTGATTTGTGTGCGTGTCAAACATTCAGGGGCAGCGGGCTGGAGGCAGCTTGTTAGCAGTCCTTGCTCCCCTTACGAAGAGTCCTTTAAGTCCATTTACTTAGCATCTGGTATGTGACTTCGCTTCTGGTCCCGAGTCCACGTGTCCAGCCGTCCACCTTTGAAGTTGAAGCTGCAATCGTAGCGCAGTTTTGTTGGCTCTTGGGCTTCCCTCTGATTATTATTAATACTATATGAAAGAGAGTCGCTGGCATCTGTTTGCTCGACCGTCTTGGAGCGTTGCTTATTAAGAGATTATCAATTTCTTTGATGCGCTAATACATCACACAAACATTGCCCGATACGAGCCTGTCTAGCACTAGGACTTCGTATCCAAGATGATATCGTGGTTACAGCCGAGTAGAATAGCAGAAGGCATCAATGTAACTGCGAGGATGACTTTCAGCCGCAGAGTGCAATCGAGTAGAGAAGTATTTAATATTAAAGGATGCTCCAAATTTATTATATATTTATTATTTTAAATTTAATATATAAAGAATTGAAATGTACAAAATGGAAATCTAGTAAATTGAGACAACTTCAAATAGTTTAACAATAGGAAGAAACGTAATAAATACAAAAAATATTGATATCCAGTTAACTTAATATAACTATTACAAAATTGATAGTGTGTTGAGGGATCAACTCCATTCTTATCGACAAATATAATTATATTGCAAACTAAATTGAAGGCGAACGTAGTTTTCTGTGATCACATCACATACAATCATTTAATGGACAGTTTTAAATAGTTTAACGCCTGTTAATATTTCAAAATACAAAATAGATTCAAATAACATAAATATATAATATATTGATAACCAATTATTTGTATATAAACATTTATAAATTGAGAAGTTTGTAATCCTTATTGCCACTTTCTTCTTATCGACTAAAATTTGTATGTTGCAAACTAAATATAACATTTAATATATTTGTCTTTAAAACATTTAAAATCTTATAATAGAATTTTAATATTTGATGTACAAAATAAAATATATTCATTTACAATTTTAATCATTGACATTTATTTTTGTTTAGATATCAACTCCTTTTTCATCGAAAAATAAACGTAAAACTTAATTTTCTGTTCTTCAATGGGCAGTTATCTTTATATTAACTAAAGCTATTAAAATAATAATAAAATAAATATGGACAAATTGCCAACAACCTTGTGGAAAGAAGGAATAACTATCGATGACTCAGTAATCATACCGAGTGTCTTCACTGCAAGGGACGTAGGTGCGATTGCAGTTGGAGTTTGCTGGTCGGAAGGGGACGGGGGGACAGTTTTTTATAGGCAAGTGGCAGTTGCATACACAATACTATATACAATATACAATAAATTGGGGCGTGGGAATGGAAATAGCTAAAACAGTGGCAGTGGCGTTGGCGTTTGCTGCCACGCGAAATGAGAAAACTTTTCGACCACAACAACATCGACGCAAGAAACACAACAAAGCACACAGTAGGGGAAGGGAAGGAGAGGGGGAAGGGAAGTGTAGTTGGGTTCGCGGTGCTTAAAACTACAATGCAAAAGCAAATAGAAACTGGCATGCCTTCGCCCGCCTGCCTGCTCCGTGTGTCGCATGCCACGCCCCCCCCCTGGCCCCCTCCCGCTGGCCCAACAACGGTGCCTGGCATTGTCTGGCCGCAAAAGATTGCTGCTAGAAATTTATAGTTTCAATAATGTGAAGCAGAACTCGCTACATGTTGCAGCTATTTGTCTGCCACCAGGGTGAGTGTGAGTGTGTGTGTGTGTGTGTGTGTGTGTGTGTGTGTGAGTTACACACACACACAGTCACATATAAATATTTATATACACATGTATATAGTTAAGTTTGCGCTCATGTGTATTTTCAATTTACGCGCCCATAACTTCAAGTTTTGCAAGTTTGCATGCCCCAAACTCAGCACCTGCCTGCCCCGTCTCCTTGCCACAGCCTCGCTGCTGCTGCTGCTGCTGCTGCCGCTCTTCGCCGCTTCGGTATCGAACACTTGAGCAACAGACTCCCGTTGGAGTCGCCGTTGTCTGAGAATCCTGTGCTGAAGCAGTTGCCGTTTCCGCAATTACAAAACTTGCGCAAAAATAACAAAACACTCGCGCGATGAACGCCTTGAACGCGTTGAGAGCGCGCCACATGTGCCGCAGCGACTCCATTGCTGCCGTGCCTCTTCGCGTGGCAAACACTTTGGCGCGCATTTTTGCAGCGCACATTTTAATTTCTTAATGCAAAAAGGGCACAACGACAGCAGCGCGGCAATGTGGGCTGCAACACCCGCCACATCTGCTCTTCTTCTTCGCATTGCCACTGAGAGTCAGACAACGCAAGGGTCTTGCAACACCAACGAGGCGCGCAGCCAACCAAATGGGCCTAGAAAGTTGGCCTATAATCACAACCAACAGCGGCTACCGAATCTCTCAAGTGAAATTTGTTGAGTTGATATTAATATTGCCATTGTGGTAAGATTAAATGAAATCAATTGTGACAATTTTAGTAAATATATTTATTCACTCCACAGACTTTTATTGAGCTAAAATGTTTACATTAACATAAGTCTGACTACATATTATTTTGTATTTTTATTTATTTCAGTTTGTTTTAATATGTGCGAATGCAGTAATTCGAATATTAAATACATATTTTTATATTATTTTAAGAAAATCAATTATTCTAATAATTTGTTTGAGTATGTGCTGAAGAAGTAATTTCAACATTAAACCAAGGATATAATTCTTCTATTATAATTTAAATCAAATGCTAGGTCTATAAAAGCAGAAATAAACAAAAATAAGTTAAAGTTAATGTAAACTAAAAAAAAAACAATTGATTCTGATAAATTAAATTGAATCAAACTGGACAACAAATTAAATTGAAAGAAATCACTAACAAAATAAAAAGACAATGAAAAGTCCCACTTGATGAAGAAAATTGATTGCAAAGTGAAATTCAAATGCATTTAAATTGAAAATTAAATATATATTTTTATATTATTTTAAGAAAATCAATTCTTCTAATAATTTGTTTGAGTATGTGCTGAAGAAGTAATTTCAACATTAAACCAAGGATATAATTCTTCTATTATAATTTAAATCAAATGCTAGGTCTATAAAAAACAGAAATAAAAAAATATGTTAATGTTAATGTAAACTCAAAAAATAACAATTGATTTTGATAAATTAAATTAAATCAAACTGGACAAAAAATTAAATTGAAAGAAATCACTAACAAAACAAAAAGACAATGAAAAATTCCACTTGATGAAGAAAATTAAATGAATGAAAATGAAATTCAAATGCATTTAAATTGAACACATAATTTGTATCAAAAATTAAATAAAATAATGTTGAATATAAAATCAAAATAAAGGTATTACTTTAAATGTAACAAACTAAAATACCACCTCGCTATTGAATTTGGAAATGAAAGTGAATTGAGAAATGAATAGTAATTGCTCAAGCCATAACAAGAATACAATATATGACAACATCATAAATTGCGTACTTAAAATACGAGCTCAAAGTTGCCAACTTGGTGGCCCCCAAAAAGATGGCAACGGAATTTGTCGGTGTCGTTGGAGCTCTTCACAATTTGCATATCAATTGTCGAGTGGAAAGCAGAAATAGATTAAAAATTCGACACTAATAGGGAAAATTAAGTTAAGCGCTGGAACGCGTCGCCATCGCGAGTTATCAGAGCATCTCCCCATTGCCACCATCACCGCCACAGCCACCGCCATTCCCGTTTCCACATCCGCCCTGATTCGGTGATTTGCATGCTTCATTAGCGGCGCCCAAAAGTGGACGGCTCAGAATTAAAAATAATGTTAATTGCAAGACTGCGTGTGGAGACTCGAGCGAAGACATCGCCGCGTTCATCCATAATCAATTTCGGCCGCCGGCCACGCACACGCCCACTTTTCTCCCAAAAAAAGAGAAACAAAATAAGAAAAATAAGAGAAAAAAATTGAATAAAAAATATGACATAAAATTTTTCATTTCCTTGGGAAAAGTGCGCTTAAAATCGACCGTCCGCCTGCAATTCCCAATGGACAATTCCCCCGATGTTGCGTCGCGTCGCGTCGCGTCGCGTCGCGGCGTCGAACTTTGGCAATGAAGTAGAAAATGAAGTGACGCCCCGACATGCCACGCCTACAGCTCAGCACTCGCCCTCACCTCCTTCCGCGACTGAGAGTGAGACTGGGACTGAGACTGAATGTATTCATCAATGCAACACATTTGCATATTTTGAGCGTAAAAATTAATCACTAATTTTAATACGCAACGCGTCGGCGGAGCGCTGCCTTCCAGAGGCATGGGATTGGCAGGACGCGGGGGAGGGGGGTGCGGAGGGGAGGCGTCCCAAGTCGAGGGCCCCTTAAACTTGTTAAGTGGGCAACACTAATGTAGCAATTTCAAAATTGATGTTGCTCTTGTTGTGGCACCACGGAAAAAAGAAACACGAAAAAAAGAGAGAGAGGTCCAAGGCAGAGTGAGAGAAGTTTCCACCCCCTCTTCATCCGACTGACGTTCTCAAAATATAAGGTAAACAAATTGCGCGATGAGGCGATGTCATTTATAAGGCCGAAGACCGAGACGAAGATGGAGCTGGAGCTGGAAGCCAACCAGGAGGACGAACGAGCGGCCAGCCAAAGATATTTCCTGTTTCCTTTTTCACATTCCCTACGGGCATTGGATAATACAGAGAGAGGGATGGCGAGGGAGGAAAAAAAGAAAAAATAATAATAAAAAATAAATAAATGGAAAATGAGAAAAAACAGCGTCGCGGCTACATAAAAATGGCCACTAGTGATACAACAAGACAGAGCTCAGTGGAGTGAGCGAGAGGGGAAGCAGCGCGGTGGGGGCAGGATTGAAAGGAAAATGGGAAAAACGCAGAAATTGTCTATCGAAATACTCGGCATATTTTACCTGCAGCGCTTTGATAGCGTCTGAGAGCTGCTCCATTAAAACTAATGGGAAATTTGCTATAATTTGATTTCGACATCTGGCCTCGAGAGGGGTCGTGGGCAGGGGACGTCAACGGGAAGGGCGAGCTATTTACGCTAGTAGTTGATATTTAAGTCCTGCATAATAAGGCTTAATCAGTGCAGCCTAAAGCATGTGCATTACAGCATTTTAGTCATAAGAAAATATTACAGACTTAAAATAGTCCTTGACTTATTGCACTATATTCTGATGAGAACTATGCTTGTCATTCATATGGAAAAACCTAAATAAATAAAAAACAATCTAATAATGAATAAATCTAAATTTCAATTCAAATTATATTATATCTTTAATGGTATTTATTAATTCTAAAATAATTCTGAAAATAATAATGAATAAATCAAAATTTGATTGTAAATTATTTTATGTCTTGATTGTTTGTTATTTTCTTGCTTACAACATTAATTCTTAAATAAAATAAAGCGAAATATTAATCAATGTTATTGCCGCTTAGGTCCTTTAATAAAACGATTCTTGTCCTTTAAAAGCAATTTGATGTGTTGACTGTTGATGTGACTGACTCAAAGTTCAAAGTTTATTATATATATTTATTTCAAATATATAATTTTAAAATTATAATTTTTATTATAATTTAAATATTTATTTTGCGACTTTTTGCATTATTCTTCTAAATTAATAATTGTATATTAATAATTGTATATTATTTATTTATAATTTAATGACAGTGATCTTATTAAAAACAGTTATCATCCTTTTAAGGTAATTTATTTTTTTTCGATGTATATCACCCTATTAAAATTAATGTGTTAGTACACAAAAATGGATAAAAAATATTTGCATATATACCCAAATCGATTAAATATCCTCATTATTCGGTATAATATCGATAAGCAGCCGAAGCTGAAATGAAACTTCAAGAAGAATAAGCCAAGAGTAGTTCCGCATCGGCAGCACAGAATATGCATAAATAAGTAAGCTGTAGACAAAGGCAAGTGAGCTGAGGATGAGAGACGCACATAAACACGTGTGGGCACGTAGACATGCATGATATTTATTATGTTATCGAAATAAATCACAAATAAACATAAATAAACAAAGCAAAACCAAAGAAATGCCTAAGTAGATTTGTCAAAAAGTAGTCGACGGGCAAAAGAGCATTCACACACGCACTCACACACTCGCACACACACAGTCATGCAGAGCCGTATACGTGCGTCAAATGCGCCGTAAAGTATGCAAAAATGTTACACAAATGAAAATAACTTGAGCAAAAGTTGACATCCTCAGTGTCCTCAGTCCTCGCCTCGTCCTCAACGTTGGCTGGCTGGCCGCATGACAAGAATTTATGAGCCTGACATTGTGCGCTTGCAAAATGTCAATGCCTGCTATCCACACACACACACACACACGCACTTACTGTATATGCGAGTGTGTGTGTGTGTGTGTGTTTTTTCCATATTTGGGCACATATCAAAATAAGTCTGATGATCCAATAAAGTGCTTATAGCTCAACGGCAGCGGCTTAAAGGGCTGCTGACTGTCACATTAGTGACGCGCACACACACAAACACACTCACACACTCACACACACACACACACACACATACTCTTCGGGCTGTGCTTTTGCATAGCATACTTTTGCGGGCAACTTGTAATGAAAATAAATGCGTTACATTTGAATACTTTCACGAGCTGATCTCCCCCCGCCCCTGCCCCCTGCTTAGCATCCATCTGTGTCTCTCTATGCAATTTTTGATTTATGTGCGTATAACTGTCTTTTTGCATTTGTGTGTGTTCTCTCTGTGTGTGTGTGTGTGTGTGTTTGACATTTGTTCAAGACACGTGAAAATATTTCAAGTGCCTTCGAAGGCAAAACTACTTCAGACAAACCCCAAAAACTCGAGGCCAACATTTGCTATCTACACACACACACACACACACACACACACACACACAGGAGAGGGATGAGAACGGTAAGCAAAGGGGGAAAAAAAAGGCACGCAAAAGAAATGATTTATTTGCGCATTTCTCGCATTTCTACATCTTCGACTGTTAGGCGGCTGCTTTTAATACATTTTTCTCCTTTCGGCATATTTGGCGTTCCATGCATGACAAATTGTTAAGAAAACTCAAGCACACACACACTCAAACACTCGCACACTCAAACACTCGCACACTCACTGCATGTGTGTGCCAGCTGGCGGCTGCTGCTTATCATCGAAATGTACTCAAGAAATTCCACAAATAACGCGACGCCAACTTCACTTGCATCTCAGAATGGCAGCACTGGAGATGAAGGCAGCGGAGGACGCGGACGAGGTGGAGGTGGAGGTGGAGGAGGAGGTGGAGGAGGAGGAAATGTGACAGGGAAGGACATGTTAGGCATAGAAAGATTCACTCGTGGACCTCCCACTGCGCGGCGGCTGCAGTTCAGTTCATTGGGCTGACATTGAGTACTTGTGATTTATGGCACTTTATGCGATCGGAAAATAAAGTACGCGACGCGCTTTGCCGTGGCAGCAGCCCACAGGATATGCGTGTGGCGAAAGGTGTATTTACGTGCCATGAAAGGAGTAAGAGGCAAGCGGAAGCCCCGCGTGTTGGGAATGCTTTTGTAGTGAGAGAATCGCACATCAACAAAACGCGAGTGCTTATCCCAATAAGGAACTTTCTGAAGAATGTTTTCGTACTTTTATTGGCTTATTTTTAATGTTACTCAACTTATCAAATTATCAATGATTTATACAAATTAACAACAAAATTGTTATTCATTTTTATAAATTTGTGAAAAATGTATTCCTGGAGAGTTTGATAAATATGACTCTTCAAATTGGTATTTATGCGTTGGAAGAAAGTAGAAAGTATCCTAATGTTTTTTTGTAATCTTTTATGAGCTTTAAATATATGTATACATATATTATATAAAATAGCGAACAATTTAGACTTAATAAAGGATGTTTCTTTAATTGAATTAATGTTTGGTGATCCATAAATTCCACTAAAAATACACATATACAATTTATATGAAATCTAGCTTAAGATGAAATTATTTCTACTTATGAAAACATAATTGATATTCTTCCTTTCTTTTCAAATTAAACTTTCTAAAATGTCTTCAACTTGAGAATTTTTAATGAGTAATTGCATTTTACCTTTTTTAGCTTACTATAAAAAATGTAATGACAATAATACGACGCAATTAGAGAAATTTTAATTAGATTTTTGTACAGCAATCTGGATAAATTCAGCAGAAAAAACAAACAACTTATATATTAATAATAGGCAAGGAGAGTGAAACATGTTTCTATATATTTTATTGCAAGCATTTTTTAGGAGAACAATCGAGGAGCTTTGACTGAAATTGGGACTTTTGAAAGCCGAATAATGTTGTCGTCATCGTCATTCACGCTCACACCCTTTCTCTGCAGCCCCCTCCACAAGTTCCCTCTCCACTTAACGAGCCAATGCGCGCCTGACTGACGACCGACGACTGACGACTGACGACTTTGAGCTGGGAACTGAGAATTGAGGATTGAGGACTGAGGACGACTGTCGTCATATATCCAAACTAAATGTGTCACGTCCAAACAACAAAAATTTCATTTATATTCGCATATATACAAAACAGCAAAAAAAAAGAAGAAAAATAAAGAAAACGAAAAGAAGCAGACGACGAAGCAGCAGCAGCAAAGTGAAGCGTTGTAAAGTTAAGGGTGGGGAACTGGGGAAGCTGGAATTGGGGTGAGGGTCGCCAAGGGGTAGTCACAGACTTTGCTGGGTTTATTTTAAATTCGAGCAATTTGGGGCAAATGCATGCGGCGATTCAACACGCCTCACCCCCTTCCTCAGCTGCCTGCCCACCTATTGGGATTTGCAAGAGCGGGACAGAGGACTAGGGGGATGTAGGGGAGTTGCCTCGCTTCTGTGGGTGCAAAATTGTTACAAATTATGTGCAGCCATAGACGGAGACTGTGTGAGATGTTGGCTTCGCTTTTGCTCCTGTTTTACTTTTTTTCTGCTACTCCTTTCGCTGCGTGCGGCGTTTTAAGCAGCCACATCCTGCCACGCCCACACGCCCCGCAGCCAGGCAGGCTGGCAGGCAGGCAGCGGCAACAAATCAACGGAAACGGAAGTGGCAATGGAAATGGAAATGCTCAACAACGGAGCAAATGATGCGAAACCGTCGCCAAGCTTGTGAAAGGTGTGAAAGACTCGCTCGACAAAAAATTATGAAAAATCGCAAAAATGTTAGCGTCACACACTCACACACACACACACACACACACACACACACACACGCACTCACACACACGCACGTAGCATTAAAAATAGCAGCGAGTCACGTTACTTTTGGCAAGGACTTTTCGCATACGTTGACGTCGTTCGCACCGTGCAGTTTCCGCTTCAGTCTATGAGATCTACGATGTTGTTAGTTCTCCCGGAATGGCTCTGCGAATGAAAAGAGAGAGAGAGAGAGAGAGAGAGGAGAGTGGAAGGAGAGGGGTGAAATGACAAAGGGAATGCCACAATCTGACGACACAGGAATTCGCAAGAGAGCTTGTGACAAAATAGTAAAAGCCAAAACTAAACTGAAAACCTTTGATATGAATGCGAGAAAAGAAGATCTTAGATGATCAATATAAATATTTCAAGGATGTGATGAAATAATTACAATTCCGTTTGTAACAAATTGAATAAATAATAAGTCTAAGGTGATCAATAGAAGTGCAGAATGCAGTTGAATTAAATCAATTTTAATATGCCTAAATTTGACAGTTTAAGTCTTAAAGGAAATAGTGAAAAGTGACTAAAGAAAGAAAAAGAAAAAAATTACATATTTTATTTAACAACATTGAATCTAGTATTAAAAATTACAAAATATAAATAACATCATTCTAAAATACTTGTTATATAATTTATCGAATTTTATTTATTAAATTTCCAAATATTATTCAAGAAATATTATTATATTATATTATAATGAATGTTAATTTTAAAGCTTTCCCAACTTTCAGTAGTAAGCCAAATCAGAACATTCCTTGTACTTATTTCTCTCTATCTCTCAGTTCATAATGAGATCCTAATTAGATATCATCATACTTAAAATGAGTCTTTATATGGATGTACTCATTTATCATTATAACTTAATATTCGAAAACACTTTCTTGGTTGTTAGCACAGTAAAATTCGACTTTGATACATATTTTACCCAAGCCTCTTTGTGGGATATGTCTCAGTCGAGCTGTGGATAGAAATTATGGAATGCAGGTTTGACTTTCGCAATGTGTGACAAACGTGATGAGAGTTTCGGCAGAGCCAAAGTCCTAGTAAGGTGCATAAAACAAACTATTTGCGTTTTATCAAAAGATTTTTACGCGCCGTTGACAAAAAGAAACGTGGCAAAAACGAAATGAAGAAATGGAGCAC
The DNA here is from genome assembly GCA_035047365.1 of Drosophila ustulata. Lineage (NCBI taxonomy): Eukaryota > Metazoa > Arthropoda > Insecta > Diptera > Drosophilidae > Drosophila > Drosophila ustulata. The sequence continues at coordinate 16,555 of JAWNPT010000095.1, forward strand.
AACGACGAAAAGAGACAGAGAAACAGTGAGCGAAAGAGAGCGAGAGTGTGGAGGAGACAGGTTGGCAAAGCCAGCAAAGGAAGCGAGCAAAAGCTCGATGATGACGATGATGAAGAGCAAAAGGAAGTGGAACTGGAACTGGATCTGGAGCTGGATGCGAAATGCGGGATGCGGGATGCGGGATGAGGAATGTTGCAGGCAAAAGGAGGCGCCACTAACTGCAAAACGCATGACGGAAACATGCTTGGCGAGCGTATGGGCCTGTAGGGAGTAGGGGAAGCCGACGACTAAGGCGAGGCGGAGGGGCGGGCCAGCAATGAGTTGGTGACAAAAAATAGATGGTGCGCACTTATTCAAATTAACATAAATCAAAAGAATTTGCAGCGCATAAAATATGCGACAGAGACACAAACAGCGACAGCAGAGCGACCGAGAGAGAGAGAGAGAGAGAGAGAGTGAGAGAGAGAAAGAGCGAGATGGAGGGAGGGAGAGGGGAGGAGATAGCTGGCAGGCAGGTGACAGGAAGTTAAGCAAAAGAGTTGCAGATTTCAGACTCACAAAGTCCAAATGAATGCGGCTTAGGCGACTGCATCTGATGTTGATGCTGATGTTGCTCTTAAGACCGACGAATATGCGCTTCGAAAGTGACGAAATCTTCAATATAGAATCTCGTTCAAGTTATGTTAATACTATCATTGCATTGCCCCACTGATGCGGTGCTCTTAACTCGATTAACACAAATAAAATAAAATGTGTGAGACACAGTTGCCTTAAAGAAGCTAAAAAAGTGTCATTAAAAGGATTCAAAAATTCGAATTGAGATGAAAATAACTAACATATGTTATTACAAAATAAATAGATAAATAGTTACATAGTTGCAGTTAAGAAACAATTAAATAAAATTGACTGATTTGACAATGTAAGAAGCATAAAACAAAACACGTTCCAGTATTGTTTCGACTGTGTGAGACCCACCAGTTTTAGTTCAAAAGAAAAGAATCTATAAAATGACTCTAAAATTATTTGAAAATAACTACTATATATAATGAATAATTACAATTTTAATGAAAAAAAAAAAAATAAAAGGGTGTTTGACATTTTTAAAAAAAAAAAAAAAAAAAAAGGAGGGGGGAGGAATAATGGTTGGGGGGGGAGAAAATATTACGCCCGAAATAAAATAAATAATTTTTTTTAAAAAATGAAAAAAAAAAAAAAATACACTGTTTTGACACTATTAGTTGTAGTATTAAATTGGTGGAAGGTATACCATACTAAACGAAAATGTAGTTAAAATTCAAAATAGAGATCACAGACAGTGTGAGAACTACACAAATAATTCTTTTCGCTCAGTCCCCCAATTAGAAGCTTATTAGAAGTACGTTTCATATTTGGGACTGCAGCAGATATTCGAGTCGCTGCTAAGCTTTGCACTAAAGGATTTGCGATATTATTTTTTTGATGCCCGACTGTTGAAGCTAATAAGCCAACCACTTTGCCGGAGGCTAAGCCACAGAGAATGTGATGCACGGTGGCGTGCCGTCAAGGCGGATATCAGATTTGTGCGTTGTCCTGGTTGGCATTTCGTTGGCCCGATTTGTTAGCATAACAAAGGATTTGCACAGGACATGCGTGCCAGTCTATCAAAACTAATGTCGAACTGTCATATAACCACCCCAGCCCACAAGTGGAGTGGAGAGAAACCCTATTCAAATGCTTACCCCCGCCGGGCAGGACATCCATCCTCGAACTCGAACGGGCGCTGCCAAGCCACAGCACTTGGTTTTAAAGTATGTCAGTTTATTTTTGCCTCCTGCCTCCAAGAACGTCTTGTGCTACCGCCAGCCTCATCTATATGGCAAAGTCCTTGCCACGAGTCCTGTGGACAACCCGTTCGACTTCCTCGTGGGCATGCAGAATGTTGAATTTTTATTGTTCGTGTTCCTTTTTTTCCTCTCTGTGTCTCTGTGTCTGTGTGCTTTTCTTTTATTGCCAGCGGCCGGTCGGCGTCGCATCTTCAACTCCTTTTTTCCGTTGTTGCTGCCCTTTCACGGCGCACGCTGCCCAACTACTTGGTCCCCCCGCCTTCCCCGCTCGCCATGCAGAGGCTTTCGAGTCGACTTCCCTCTTCGCTGCTCTGGCGCTGACTTTTACACTTTTCGACTTTTCCCACATGTCGTATCAGCGGCTTTTCCCGCGTGGCCTTCGTCCGTTTGCTCTCTCTCTCTCTCTCTCTTTTTGTCTTGCAACCGTTCGACCTTTTACCGTTCGTCGCTTATTTTTGCGGCATTTTTTGCCCTTTTTTTGTTGGTGCTGCAACGCGCGATTTTCAACGCATAGCCGCGGGGCTTATCTGCCCCCTCGCTCTCTCTGTCTCACTCTGGCAATCTCTATCTTCCTTTCGGCTGAATTCGTATTATTTCGCATTTAAAAATAGATTTGCATTTGTGTGTCTCTCTCGCTCTCCCGTTAAACATACTATGTGTGTGGCGTGTCCAATTGATTTATGGTTTTTGTAAATAACACAAAAAACACACACAAAAATTGCTCGAAAAGGTTTGCGCCGCGGGGCGGTTAAATGGAAGGGGAGGCAGGGCGGTAGTTAGGGGTATGAGATCGTCCTGTGTGGTCTCTCTCTCTCTCTCTTTTTCTCTCTGTTGTGCATTGTTGTTGTTTGGTTTTTTGCGGTTACTTTGCGGCTGCTTTTTGGCGCGTTTTTGCCCGTTTCCGTTTCAACAGCAATCCAATCCAATCCAATCCGTTCCATGCCAATCCGTTCCATTCAGTTTCAGTTGCCGCCGACAGTTTATTGACTTTTCAACTGATCCTTTGGGTGTAATTCGTGTTATTGTTTGCATTTTTAACTTTGTTGATGGCGTCCGATAGGAGACTTGGAGTTGGACAATAAATAAAATAGACAATGGAACGTAAGAGAGAGAGAAAACAAAATGCGAAATGGAATAAAAATAAATATGTAAATAATTTAAAGTTATAATTACAGGAAATTCCGATTGGCAGACAGCACAAGGACACCCCAAAGCTCGCTGACGCCAATGCAAAGTGCCAACAGACAAAGACTGCAAAAAAGAACAAAAGAGAGCGAGAGAGAGACAGAGAGAGGGGAACAAGAAAATACACAAATAAATTGATGTCATTTTCGTTTTCGTTACGTCTCAAATGGAATTAGCGGCACGCTGGCAAATGGCAAAAAACGAGACAAATCCAAACAAAGTCTCCATCCACAGGCAAAGCTCCATATCAACAGCAACAACAACACTGCCAGAAGGTTAACTGTAAAAAACAAGTAAGACAACTGCAGCCGAGAGTGCTCGACTGTGAAATACCCGCCATCCCTTTTTTTGAGAATGCACGACACTTGCAAATATTAATAAACCAAATATATACAATATTACGTTGAAAATAAATCAAAATATACTAGGCACTGCCAGCTAAAGAAACTAATGTCTCTGATGTTTTTACTATAAGATTGTTTCTTAAATAACTTCTATGTTTTTCATCTGATCACAACAAAATATTTGGATTATATATAAGATATTATTGTGTGTACAAAAATTCATGATTGTATCCCTCGAGTTCTTACAGTTTTGTGATTAAGTTGTTCAACCAGTCGGACAGACAGCCAGACGGACAGACGGACATGACTATATATTATATTGTATCGGCTGTTGACACTGATCAAGGATATACTTTATGGAGACATAATGTTACATACATATTCTGTTGGCACTAAGTTAATATACCCTCCTACCCTATGGGTATCGGGTATAAAAAGAAGAAAATGCTTGACACAGACAGCAGGGCGAACAGGAGGAGGAGGAGGAGGAGGAGGAGACGATGCAAAGCAGACGGCGCAAAGACGGCAATGAAAACGCAGATAAACATATTCGCGAATTTGTTATTATCAGAAAAATATTGCCCAAATAAAGGCGAAGGCGGCAATCGAGGGGTGGTTGTGGAAGAGGGGGCGGGGGGAGTGGCAGCTTAAACGTTCCGAACGTATGCAAAATATTTGCGAGAGTGTGTGTGTGTGTGTGTGTGTGTGTGTGTGTGTGGGGTGTGTGGAGTGCGTGTGTGAGGCTTGTGTTCCCTTAATTCCCTAGCGACTGCATGTGACGCGTTTTGCATGCGGTTTTCGCGCGATTTCCGCACGTGAGTATGTGTGTGTGTGTGTGCCAGGTGCGTGTGTGAGTATGTGTGTTTGCGGGGAGGTGGAAAGAGGGCGGCTGGTTGCTGGGTTGCGGGAGGTGTCGCAAATTAGTTAAAAAGCCGAGCCACACAATCAAAGATCAAAACTTTCTGATAGGCAAATGGCTTCGTGACTGTCATGTGTGTGTGTGAGTGTGTGTGTGTGTGTGTGTGTGTGTGTGATGCTTTTATTGCTCAGCTTGTTGTTGTTATTGCCGAGCTTAAGAGCCGTTTACTCGTTGTTGTTGCTGTTGTTGCCATTCTTTCCATCCATCCGTCCGTCTGTCAGTTGGAGTTTGATTTGCCCGACTTTGATAAGCAACTCTTAAGTCGCAAAATGTCAAACAAAAAACTGTGTTAAAGGGAATCAAAATTGATGGGCTTATGTATGTTTCGGGTGTCTTGTTGCGTGGGAATGGAGTGGAGGAGTGTAATGACGGGCTAAGGGTGTATTTTGATACTCATCCCACGAGTTAAATTGTACGCTTAAGACCAGCATGAACAAAAGCGACTGATCGAATGAGCCGGGGGAATTGGGAATTGACGCCGTCTATTTAAAAAGACAAACACAACTAATGTATAAAGAAGCAACGGAAGAAATTATGTATGAAGTAGGAAAATAAGTAGATTATTAACAAGCTAGGAATGTGCTTTTAGCTGGAGTTTACCAACAAACATTTTTGTTTTACAATGCAAAACTAGTAAAGTATCAATTGATGCTCAAGAATTTCTAATCTATATTTTTGTATTTATTTATTTATCTTAATATATATAAATCTCGTGTCACAATGTTTGTCCTCAATGGACTCCTAAACCACTTAACCGATTATATTAAAATTCGCACATCATGTGCAGTTCGATCTAACTTGAGAGATAGGATAGTTTAAATTAAAAAAAATAGACAAAAAAAAAAAAAAAAAAAAAACAAAAACTTTAGCCACAGCAACGCGTGGCCGGGTCAGCTAGTATATTATATATTCATCTCAATGCTACAAGATGACACTTTTTTACTATGGCCACAAGTCACAAACAATTTGTATTACTTTAAATTAAATAAATTGCATTTTATTAAATAAAATCATGTATATATTTAAGAATTACGAATAATGTCTGTATTATTATATTTATGGTGTGATTTGGCTGAAGTTGAAAACATACGATATATAAACTAATAAAAAAAACTATTAATTTTGCATACTTTTCGATTTTTAAGCATGAATAAATTTTGTTGTTTTGTTTTTATTTTTGAAAAATTATAAATTCTTGAACTTGGTATTGATTTAAGATTATTGTCGCTCAGTTTAATGTTGACCTTTCTGCATTCTTCAATTAAGAATATATTTTTGAATTGAGGCTTTTTCCTTCACAAAATGAGAACAAATTATTATTTTTTCAATAATAGTCAATCTGTAAATTTTATAGAATTTGGCTCTTGATTTGACAATTTATCTTGAAATGATTTGGGCAATAATGTTAACCTAGTATGAAAATCGTACCAAACAATCTGATTTCTTTAGAGTGCTGGCTGTCAAGATTATGTTTTACAAAATTTTTCATTTTTGCTGCCATTGATTAATAAATGCATTGATCAGTTCTTAAGTTGTCCCCAAAATTTGACTGTTAAATAAATACCACTAAAAATACACGCTCTGATGTATACTTTTTTTTTTTTTTTTTTTTTTTTTTTTTTTTTTTTTTTTTCTTCTTTTCTTTAGATCAAACAACAAAAAATTATACAAATATATAAATAAAAAATAAAAAAATAAAAAAAATGGGCCCCCCCCCCCCCCCGCTCCGGGGGGGCAATCCGCCGACGACGGGGGCGCCCACCCCCCGGCGCCCGGGGGGGGGCAGCCTCTTCTTCTTCTTCTTTTCTTCTCCCCTGGCATGTTGAGTTGTGTTTTTTTTGTCTTCCACGCTCCCCCCGTGCCCGCGCTGCTTTTTTTTTCGCCCCGACAACTTATAATACCACCCCCCCGCCCCCCCACGGGAGCACGGGGCATAGGGAGTACGGAGGGGACATACCTGTTCTATACCGCGGGGGGCTGCCCATCGATAAACTAATAATTTTCACTTTTTTTTGTTTTTTTTTTGTGTCTCTGGCCCGCGGGCCGGCGGGCGCCTGTACACTACTTCCGTTGTCGGTGGGGGTGGTGTTGTGGTGGGGGGGTGTTTGTTGTTCTTTGTTTTCTTTCATTTTTTTTTTTTTTTTTTTTTTTTTTTTTTTTTTTCCACTTTCCACTCCTCTTCCACTACCTCAACGCGGAGCTGCGCGTGCGCCCGGGCCCGGGGCGCGTAGCCTGGGTAACATTGTAAATTTTTTTTTTTTTTTTTTTGTTTTTGGTGGGTGTGTTGTGTTTGGGGTTGGCCGGGGCCCGGGCGGGCGCCCCGGCCGGCGGGGGTGGGGAGCCTCGGCGTGTTTTGTTTTTCTTTGCATTTTTCTTTTTTTTTTTTATTTTTATTTTTTTTTTTTTTTTTTTTTATTTTTTTTTTTGTTTTTTTCTTTTTTCTTATCCCATTCTCTATCTAACCTTTGGTCTACCTATTATATATTTTTATTTTATTTTTTCTATTTTTTTTTTTTTTTTTTTCTTTTTTTTTTTGTTGTTTTCCTTCTGTTTCTTCCTTTTTTCTTCTTGTGTTTTTGTGTATTGTTTTTTTTTTTTTTTTTTTTTGATTGTTTTTATTTGATTTTTCACACTATTCACACACATTTTATATACTATTATAATAAATTATTTATTGTTTTATATTGTTTTTTTTTTTTTTATTTTTCTTTGTTTTTTTCATTTTTTTTTTTCTTTTCTCTCTCTGGCGGTGGCGGGCGTGTGTGCTGGGGGGCGGGGGGATAATGCTCGTCGCTACTGTTGTGGTCTGTTCTTTTTTGTGGTTGTTTGTTTTTTGTGTTTTTTGTTTTTTGTTTTCTTTTTGTTTTTTTTTTTATTTTTTTTTTTTGTTTGTATTTTTTTCTTGGTTTTTCCTTTGGCGTTGTTGCGTCGGGCTTGGCTGATTGGTGGGTGCTTGGTTTGGTGGTTTCACACTTCTGGCTGTCCTCTCGCGTTCCCCCCCGCGCCCTCCCGGCGTCTGTTTGCTTCGGGGGCTCGGGGGGGGGGGGCGGTGGGGGGCTTATTGGGGTTTGGTTTGGTTTTTTTTTTGGTTTTTGTGTTGTTGTGTGTTTGTTTTTTTTCTGTGGTGGGCTGGGGTGCTGTTGTGTGGTGTCTTTCGTCGTTTTTCGTGCTTCTTGTGCCTTCTGAGTCCCCGTTTCTCGTCGTTGTCCGCGTTTTTTTGTTTGTTTGTTTGTTGTGTTTTTTTTTTGGTGTTTGGTTTGTGGGTGGGGGGGGGGGAGGGGGGGCACCGGGGCGTTAGTCCGTGTTCTGTTGTGTCTATGTTGATGTTTCGGTCTTTTATTTATTTGTAGTAGAATTTTTATTTTGATATATTTGTTAGTTGTGTTTGTTTTGTTGTGGGTAGTTATGGGGGGGGTGTAGGAGGGGGGCAAGGAGGGGGGGAGAAGGCGGAGTTGACAGCTGAGGGGGATTTTATGTGTGTTTGTTGTTTGTTGGGAGGGGTTTGTAGGGGTTGTGGTGTTTGGGGGGGGGGGGGGGGGGGGGTGTGTGTGTTTGGGGTGTTGGTGGTTTGGGGGGGGGGCCGGGGGTCGGGGGGGGGGGGGGGGGGGGGGAAGGGAGGAAAAGAGGGTAAAGGCGGGTGAAGGGGGGGGGGAGGGGGGGGGGGGGTGTTTTTTGTTTTTTTTTTTTTTTTTTTTTTTTTTTTTATTTTTTTTGATGTGTGTTTGGTTTGGTTGTTGTTGTCTTTGTGATACTTTAGAGCGAATTAATATCCCGGGAAATCCAGGAGTCTGTTCTGAATGTTGAATAATTATTGATGTCATCATCATCATCATTATTTCAGCTTGTTCTTGCTGCTCTTTTTGCTTGCAGTCAATTGACCAACATTTAGTTATCAGCTTATCTGCAGCATCTTCAGCTGCCGTTGCCTGCAATCAACTTTGTCCGCCTGCCCCCGTCCACGTCCCCGTCGCTGAAGCCACAACAAGAAAACAACAACAGCAATTACAATATAACGCCCGTCTCCCCTTCCTTTTATGCCTCCCCCGCCTTTCGTGGAAATGCCAAAAAACTTTGATATATTGTCAACTATGTTTGCACGGCTCTTAAGCACCACTGCGGTCTGATCCACCTTCCTGTCGTGTCCTCCACTGTCCTGTACCTTGGTCCGCCTTGGAGCGAGAGTCGCCCAGACGCCGTCGTCGCCGTCGCCGTCGCCGTCGCAACTTTGTCTTGCGCATGCCAACAATAATTTTTGATTAAAGATGAATTTTTAATTTAATGTATCTCGCAGATACGTAGATACGCAGATAGAAGCGCAGCCAGCGAAACGTAAAAAAAGAAAGCGGTCGTAGTATAAAAAAAAACACCAGGAAAACGAGGGAAAAAATGCACGAAAAATGTTTTTTAATCTCAACGGCAAACGGAAGCGGAAATCAAACGACCAGAACAGCGACTGCGACTTCGACTTCGACTCCGACTTCGACGTCGACAGCGACAGCGACAGCGACGTTGACTGCGGGAGCGGCGACCAAAGTATCAAACAAAATTTTTAATGTCTTCGCCAGGAGCAAATGGAGGATTGGATGGGGGGAACGTTGAGTCTTGTGCCTTATGCGCCTTATGCCTGGCCGCCTTGTTAAAAAGTCCGCGTAATTTTCCAAACCTACCCGTCACCGTCCCCCGACCCCGCGACACACTTGCAACGCCCCCTCCTCCCCTCAAGTCGGTCGACGCCTTTGATTTTTTCCGAAGGTTTTTAACATTTTTTGCTGCCATTTATTTCGCTTTTTTCTTGGTCTTTTTTTTTTTGTTGTTGTTGCTTTTGCGTTTGGCTCATTAGGAATTTTTCTTCGGGAGTTTCTTTTTTTTTTGTTGGGAAGCGATAAAAATTTGAAAGGCAGCAGCAGCGACCGCGACACCGCCACCACCACCGCCGACATTACCACCCATTGACCCACCCAACAAAAATACTCCCACAACGCAAGGCCCATCCATCGCCCATTGCCCATTGCCAAATGGTGTTTAATGATTTATGAATAATCGCCATTTTGCATTTGAGTGATGAGTGGTGGGGATGGCGGAGAGGTGGGTGGCGGGAGGTAAGTCAGTCAGTCAACGAACGGCGCCCAAAGTCCATTTACACGTTTCGTTTGAGCTGCCTGCTGAGGGGATTCATCCAAAGATTGGGTTTCCCATTCTCCGAGTCTGGGGCTTGTCTGCCTGTCTTATGAATGGTCGCTCGGGTGGTTCTACAAATTTTCTTTGATAATTTTTACAACGTTTTTTTTGGTATTTTCCTCATCGAATTGACGTCGTTGCTGTTGTTTTTATGCTTTTCCACTTACGCGTTAAATTTTTTGACAAACAACACGCGCCCAAGCGGCCTTTGGAGGGGGGGGGGTGGGCGGAGGCTGAGTTTATGAAGGCGTTTGCCATTTGACAGCTTTGACAGTTGAGCAACAAGCAGTCAAGGTGTAATTAAATGCAGCCTCAGATGAAATGCTTTTCAATAGCTAAAATTAGTTGAATGTTGTTCTGCAATTCATTGGAAATTGTTGCACCACTATACTTTCGATAAGCAATTTGTCGAGATATAGTCAACAACTTTAAAAATTGTTGAACTTTATATACTTGTAAATAGTTTAAATTGAAAGCATAGTAATTTTGCGAATAAAAGCAGAAAAGAGAATTTAATGCTCAGCTAATTGCCAAAGCTAAAAACTTTTCGCAGTCTTCAAACTTTTCTGAATGCCAAAATTCACATCTCCGACACTATTGAGTACTTTCATTAAATATTAGATTTCAAAACAATCTTTGGTTGGTAGCTATTTTAATTAATGCCTTATGCTAAATGTATGCGAATAAAATTTATAATAAGTTCTTCCAAAATATTGTAGATTTTATAATTACCAAATTAAATTAAAAAATAACCCATAAATTATAATTTCAATGAACATAATATGCAATCTCATTATACGCTATCATTTGTTAATTAGTCAGAACACATACTTTTATAAATATATTGGAAAATACACTTTTTTTATTACAATATTTACGTGATTAGTTTTCTTTGTTCACATATGCATTTTTTCATTCACTTTTCTTTATATTATACCCATTGAATCAATCCGAGTAAATTTGATGCTCCTAGCAAATCTTGAAAAACATCAGAGCTTTCCCTGTGGGATGGCAGCTCATCCTTCAGCTGAGCTTCTGCTTCAGTTTTGACTTCGACAGGCATTGCCACATCACTTCCCCTCGCCACAGTCACTTTGCCAACAATTTCAACTTAATTAAATGCGTCTTTAATACTTTTTGGCGTGCTTGGATGGCAAGGATAGTTGGGCGGGGGGAGGAACCTGATTGACAGAAAGACAGAGTAAGGAAGAGAGACTGAGAGTCCTTCCATCCGCTGAGGAAGACACGTTGTCATACATACATTTACATACAGTTATGCTCATATTTGTTTGGCTATGAAAAAAAGAGACGAAGACTGCAAAGTTTACACGCACAACAGAGACACGGGAGACAGGACGTGAGATGGGGTAGTTGACGGCTCCGGGGGCGGAGCGGAAAGGGATGTGTCTATGTATGCCAGAGCAAACAGGCAAAGCTAAAAATAAAGTTGATTAAAATTTGAAAGATTTTTGACAGTTATTCCGCCAGAGGCCCGAAAAGTTGCCCGATTTCCACGCAACGAGTCAATATTGACAGTCAAGGTTTGACTTGAGGCTTCTCCTGCCCAAATAGGAGTGTGGCGAAGCGGGGAGTTTGGCAAAGGACGGGATTGAACAGCAGATTGGATGTATCCATAGAGACGCAAGCGGCGTTTCCACCTGTCTTATGTGCTCAGAGACATGAAGTCGAGCCAAGATTACGATGGTTCGATGCAAAGTGATGAGTTCCCAAACAACGTCAACAAAAAAGAAGTATCACATAAGTGAATAATAAAAAATGTTGTAAACATAGTTCAATAATTGAAAAATTGTGCCACTGATATAAGAGTTAAATATTTGACTTTTAGAGAAATCATTGACATCCGAATAAACATCTTTCAAATAAATATTAAGTTTCCATATTTCAAATAATTGATCGAAGTTATGTTGAAAATTATTACAATATTTAGGTACTTATAATATGATAATAGATTTAGTACATTCAACTGTTTAAATGAGAATCATTTTTTTAATATATATATAATGAAATATTTGGAAAATTATTTAAAATTATAACGTTTTTGAAATTATTATTTTATCATTAACTGTTCATAAAGTAAATTCAGCAACATTAAAATTATGTGACGTTGCAAATTGCTTCTTACCTCCAGAAATGAAAAAATCTCGATTGATTTTCATCTTAGAATATCCTGTTCTGAATTTTTTTGTACATATGTATTTATTTTATATGTTTTTTTCTTTATTTATTAGCTTATTATTCTTTCGTATTTAATTTATTTATTTGTATAAATTTAATAAACACTTATGTACGTTTTACTTCAAAGTATTTCAAATAAAGTAAACACATGAAAGTTAATGACCAAAATGTTAGAAAGCTATTGGAAATATATGTATTTTATCCATAATTAAAGTTCACTGGACCTGCACACAAATTGGAAGAACGCTAGTTAAAAATGCGAACATTTCGGGGAACCATTAAAGCGGAATATCCCGCAGCACATGAAGGACATACAGGACAGTCGCTGGCACATTGACGGGCCATTAAAACAATGCAGAAGCACTTGGTATAAAACGGCAGTAGCCGGAGATTGCAGATTGAAGGATAGACGGATGCGGCGGGTGATGAGGGAAGGTGAGGTGAGGTGGGGAGTGGAGAAGAGGACACATTGGAACTAATAAGCCAAAAGGCGGCGCGGTTCGATTTAATGAGCAGCCGTCGCAAGTTTCCGCAACGTTGAGCGCGTTAAACTAATCAACGCACGGGCTCCAATTGCAGCACCCTTCTGACATTCCTCCCTTGCCCCACCCCCTATTTGCCACATTTTGGCATATTCGACAGCAGCCTGGGTCACCTTGTCTGCTCCTCCCTCTTCTCCGTCCGCGTCAACAGTTGTTTGTTTGTCTGCTCAATTGCTTGTTAACATTTTGCGCAATTTGGCGAACGACGACGGCGACGTCGACGATAGGTATGGGAATGGGGATGGGGGTGAGGGCGTGGCCAAGGGGGCGCTTAAGCTACCTGCAAACATGGAAAAAAGCAAAAACCAATTGAGCGTGTGGGGGGCGGGGGGAGTGTGTTCGTCTATGTCTGCCTCTGTTTCTGTTTCTGTTACTGTTTGTGTCTGTGTCCTGTGGAAACTCATAAAATTGTATAGTTTATTTTGGTCTCCAGCGGATGGACAGCTGAGCAGAGAGGGGGGACGGGGTAGGGGTAGGGGTAGGGGAAGGGGGGCCACGTGGTCCGTGTGTTATGGCTGTGAACTAATCGCCGCAACGTTTTCGCCAGTTAATGAAATGGTCAGTCCAGCATGTTGTTGTCCAACAACGAGGGGGCAACGAGGTGACCTCGATGAGGGCGGAGGGCAATTAAAAGCAAAGGTCTCGTGTTTAGGACTCTCTCTCACTCTCACTATCACTCTCACTCTATCTCTCTCTCTCTTTCTCTCTATGGACACTCACACAATTGAAATGAAGACGTCTGCGTTTTGCTGCTACTTCTGCTCAGATCATTAAAGACGCCCCCCGCTCGAGGCCAACTGCAATTACTTGCTCCAATTTAAGGGCCACTTTTAGTTCGATAAATTGTTATCGGATTCCCTAAAGTAAACCCAAACATACCAGGTGTGGATACTCTTAGTATTTGAGAAGGAAACTGCAAGCTGACTTCTCATGCAAGTCTTGCAATTTACTTTGATGGATTTATGTATTAAATAAACTGAAGCTTAAGTACGATTCGAGTACTTTTGTTTTGTTTATTCGTCTCGATTAAATTTGTGCATTAATTAGTATTCGATTACCATCAAAATCGATATGTGGAAAATATTAATAAATAAATCATAAATAATCAAGATGTTGGTTATAAAATCACTACATGCCATAAACTTCATGATTGATGTTGATAGTGTAAAAGAAGAATTATATTGGTGTATAGTAATTTATTTTAATAATTTTGTATTATTTTGTAATAAAAAAATAAAAAAAATTTTTTATAATTTTCTATTAGCTATTTTTCATATTCTATATTTATTTTTTTGGTATTTAGAGCCTATAACAATTGCAATACAGTTTCAAACCCAATTCGACACATTTCGTAGTGAAATTCCGACACAATCCACAAGCTCTAGCCATTTGTTAATCCCAAATCCCTCAATGCTTGCCTGATTGGCACTCCTAATTGAACGTTCCATATGCAATCACATATTGCATTACACACAATCAAATCAAATCAAATGATATCACACAAATCAGGCCAAATCGCTGACGCAATTTGCCTTTGGGCCAACGGCAACAAAAAGCCGCCCGCCAATCTTCATCTGAATGCCAATCCCAATCCCAATCTCAACTCCAAGCTGTAGCTGAAGCCCAAGAGCCATATTTGTACACGTATGTGGAATCAGGGCAAGGGGATGGGGGGTCAGCAACCCTATAACATAACTCACGCTTATGATTTTTAAGGGCACATCAAAAAGCAGGCCGTACCCTTCAGATACCCGACTCGCAACTATAACCAATAAACATTGTAACAAAATTGCTTGTTTTTGCAGCTAATAAAATCATAAAAAAGAGTGGGTGGAGAGGAGGAGAGAAAGAAATACGTAAATAGCCAGGGAGGGTTAAAAAGAAATGACAAGTGACTTTTTTATCACTGGGCCCGACAGGACGCAAACGATATAGTCATGACCATGGATGTATGGATGAATAGCTCAGCTCAAGATGATGCTCCAGCCTAAGAGGAGGAGGAGGGCAAGGGGATGGATGTAACTGGATAAATGGACCCCGCCACAATGCATGCAAATTGTAACAAGGATAATGGCAAACTCTCAAAAGACCACCGCAAACAAGACGGGCTACAAGACATCGCTTCGCATCACGCATCAACCCCAAGTCAGTTCAACCAACAATCGAGGGCAGGAGGATGGCAGGGAGCTGACGCACACGCTTAAGTGCCACTTGGCAAATTGGTCAAGTGATTTGGCAAAAAAGCAGAGACTGAGCATGGGGCAGCAATAGAAAAGCCATAGACAAAGCCATAAGTGGCGACTATTGGGGTCCGAACAGATTGCCATAGAAATGTACTGATATTTTGCAGGCCAAGAATGCGCTATTATTCTGACGAGCCCAAGATCTGCATCTTGTGTAGATCAAAAGCTGAATTCAATCAATATGACTGCTTCATAAAAATTGATTAATTTCAGACCCTAATATTTTTATTTCCCAAAAATGTAAGAAGTTCAAATCAAATTGATTATTTATCTAAAGTTATTATTACAATTTTAATTTCTAATTCAAAGTAAGGGAATAGGAAAAACATATTGTTTTGTTTTATCTAAAGTCTTTGTTCTTGTTTTTGTTTGTAAATCGGTCTATAAAAGTCTCATTTTCAATCAAGATCGAAAACCCAGATTTTAATTATTTATTTCCCAATAAAGAAGGAACTGATCTTCAAGTTGGTTAATAATATAAAAATACAATTAAATTTAAACTTATAATTAAAATGTATAAAACAAAATAATTTTTTATACAACTATCTATAATATTTTTTGGCTATTTATATATTTTACTTATTTTTTTACATTTTAAAAACAAAGTCTTAACTTAAAAGTCTTCTTCCAATAATGATTTAAACAACCAATACTTTTATAAAATTATTTGCAATTAAAGTCAGAAATAAAATCCAGTTTGTTTGCAATTGTAAAAAATTAATGTCCAATTCAAAATAACAAATAGAGAATTAAAAAAAATAATTCATCAGTTGTCTTATATTTTTAAGCCATTTAAATATTAAAAATTTTAATCAAAATAGCAAATAATAAATTCAAAAATTTGTGTTTTTACAAAATAAAGTAAGAGCTTGAAAAAATATTTGTAATTAACAAATAAGGATAACAAATATTTAATAATTTGTTTAATTATGTTTCAAATTGAAACTTTAATATATTCTGTATAAAAGATTTGTTTAAAAGATCGCTAAGATAGTAGTATATTTCTGGCTTCTTGATCTAAATTCCAATAATTTAATAGCATAATTATACTTCAGTCAATAAAACAAATAAGAAATTTCAGCTAAATTTTAATTCTCAACAGTTGTTCAAAACAAAGTCACTTCACTTATCGGTGTATATATATTCTCAGTCTTAGGGTTACTTTATGAACTGGCTTAAAGAGCTTTTCTCGAGTCCCAATAAACCGCCTAAAGAACATATCGTAGAATTAACGCTATCGATAACAGCATTTCGCCCAACCATTGACAACTCTTTATTTCTCGGGGATTTCCCCTTGCGAATAAAAAGAGTTATATCCTTAAGCGCATTGGAAATATGGTAAGCTCATCAAATCGAGCGATTGACAAATTGCTTGGCTACGTGTGAGTTTGCTTTAGTTCGATAAGGACATGCGGGTTGACTGACAACTTTATGAAATGCCAAAAAGGATGCGAGGGGTTGATGTAGCAGTTTACTTCGCCAGTTTGTCCTTGTAGTTGTCAGGATATTGGCAGAAATGTATTGCTTGTAATTGTCTGTTTGATGGGCCAAACAATTTTGATTGAATTCAATTACGTCGCCTGCGCCTTTCAGCGAATCCTTTTTTCGGTTGCAGCAGCAGGCATCGGGTATCGAGCAGGACGCAGGACGACGTGGTTGTTCGCGGGTTTTTTCTTCATGTGGATTTTTGTGGGTTTTGGTGATTTGCAATAATTTTTGTATAGACTTGCTTCATATGTGAAATATGCCGTTGTCATGGTTTGTTGATTTCTGCGGATGTCCTGGAACAAATGCTTCTGCCCTTCTCTTCTTCCTCTGGCATGTGTGCCCGGGTACGGACGGCCAAGGGCCAGAGAGAGAGAGAGAGAGAGGGGGAGTGGGAGTGGAAGAAAGTGAGAGAAAGGGTTTCACTTTCAGTTTCGATTTCAGTTCGCTTCCTTGGGTTTGCCTTGGCCTTGTTTTGTTTGCTTTGGTTTGGCTTGGTTTGGCTGTCGCTGCTTTTTTCACAGCCCCGAGTAGATTAAGTGATTTTCAAGTCATGTCCTTTTTTTGTGTTAGCTCCTTGGCCTCTCCTGTCCCCTTGATGGACTGCTGCCAAGTGAAAGTCATGTCGCATGTGGGTGGCTTTCTGTTTGCTCTTGGATCTCCAACTCCAACTCCAACCCCAACCCCAACTCCGACTGGGCTCTGTTTATATTACAAGAGTTATTGAGCAAATCACCACGACAGGCCAGCGCACACATAAAACGAGCTATGAAATCCAGTTTGTTAGCATAATTTGTTTGATTTTTATTAGATAGACAATATGCGAGTTGGACCCACACTAACACACTCACACACGCACACACGCACACACGTCTCTATTTTTCTTCCTTTTTTCTGTTCTGTTTTGTTCTGTGCGTTGGTTGTGTTTTTTCTTTGTGCCTCGTCATATTAGTGGGGACCTCGGACTAACCCGACACGTTTTCGTTATTAATTTTTATTACGAGTCCAAATAAATTGCATTACCTTTCGCACACATTTTGTAAATTGAATTTACTCCCCGGCCAACCAAAAAAGACAACAGAAACTGACCGCAAAAAAACCCTTTCCCCTGCCTCCTCCCTCCGCCCAATTGTTCGTTCTCATTGCGGAAGTGCTGGCTCCCCAAAGGAGTTTCAGTTCGCTTGGTGTATGCAAAAACATAAGCCTCTAAAAGGCTATCTTTATGAGCACTTTCAGTCATTTAGCATTGGCATCCAATACCATACATCCATTTCCCCATGCCACCCTCCCAGCAGAATATACAAATATCACAGGGCCCATAAATTTCGATGAGTGCCATTAATTTTTCGACATTTTCGAAAGAAGCTGAAAAAATGAAAAGAAAAGAAATACCCGGAGTCACCGCCAGTTTTATGCATGGCCATTGTTTGGTTCCCCATTGCTCCTCTGGCAATGATTTACTTGAGCAAAGTTTTCTCCCTCCTCTTGTACTTGTACTCAATGTACTCGCACCGCCACTTCTACATTTTTAATATCAAACAATTTGTAATAAATAAAAACATTTCTTATGAATGCCACAGACATAAATGTCAGCTAGTACACGCACATAAAGCTACAGATCTCTCCAGCGTCCCAACTGAAGATAAATAACACACTGAAAATTCTTCGATAAGTCGGCGTCACGGATTATCAAAGGTTGGCTGAAAAATCACAATAAAAGCAAAAGGAATGAGCTTATTATTCATATTAGATTATTATTAATCTCGGTTTATTTTCTTCGCTCACAAAATTAATTTAAAAAAGGACAAGTTTTAATAATGAATATTTAATTTATTGGATTACTTTTAATAAGTGAGCTTATTTCCTGACATAGAAAATTATAATGTAAGTATATTGTTTTTGTGAAAGAAATATGAAAAATGTATATGATAATGAAAAATTGTATATATGTATATATAAATATCACTTTTTTAATGAATCAAATTAGGTATGATTATGTTTTCATTTACTTGAATTTAACAAATTTTGATTCATTAAAAAAGGGAAGAGTAAAAAATGTTATAAAAATCATGATATGCAAAATTAGGTTGTAAACTTTAATAAGCAATGTAGTATTTCTTGGGCTATTCGATCAAGACTAAACTCGATTTTCATATAAAGTACCAAGTCTCGAAAGTTGATAAAGTTCACTTAGACTAATTTTAAGTTATTTATTAACAGGATAAGCGAAGAAAAGAACAGATGAAATTAAAAAAAATGTCCTACAAACTAAAGGAATAAAACTTGTTAGAGCTTATAATAAGTTGTCGTTGTAAAACCGTAAATCGTAAATAAATTGCAAACTGAAATTCTTGGCCTAAAATTCTTTTGCTGACATAATCAAAATGTTGATGCGACGAAATAAGTGCTTTCGATGCAAATCAATAACCTTGGAGATGGCAATACGAATTGGAAATAATTCAAAGTGCTTCTTCTTCCTACACTATCTACAGCGTTTACTCGCTTATAGGCAAGCATGGTACAGTTGTGCTTGGCTATAGTCGACGTCACCATGTCGTCGTGCATATTGTTATTTTAATTTTGAAAATAGCAACAACAACAAAGACGCAGCGCCAACAATAACAAATATGCACACACACCGACACACACACACACACACACATACACAGCCATGCATATGCAAGATGCGAAAGACACGAACGAGAGAGCAATAGAGCGACAGACTGTCCGAGAGGGAAACAGAGAGAGAGAGAGGCGTGGCGTGGCGTTGTATTTGTCTACATGACAAGTAGGCAATATTTGCATACTCAATTGCATTGTAAATTTTTCTATGCCAGCGCGTAAGAAAGAGATGGACTGCGATGGAGGGAGACAGGGGAGATAACAAGGCAGAAGAGGAAGAAAACGTCGACTCGGCACGCATACACGAATATAAGTGAAAAAGTCGCGCCTAAGTGAATGCAATGCAAAAAAACAGATGCAGATGACAGAAAAATTGTTAGAAAAATGCTGAACAAAGCAATCAGAGCAGGTGTAAGCACATGTGTATGTGTGTGTGTGTGTGTGTGTGTGTGTGTGTGTGACGATGACGACGTACAGTTTTCATTTGAATGACAAAAAGTCAGGTGGGCACTCGAGTCGTGCAACATGCAACGTGCAACGACGAGCATCACATTGTGTGGGCGTGGCTTTTGTTGTTGTTGCGCCCAACTTGACTGACTGACTGACTGTATATAAATATACAATATGCGGGCACACACACACACACACTGCCAGAGAGAGAGAGAGAGTGAGAGAGAGATGTCGAGTGTGCGCCAGCACCCAAAACACTTAACATATTCTAATTATTCATGCTTATTTTATATTGTTTTGTCAGCGCTGCAAAAGCAGCACCCAATCTGCTTCCCCTCCCCTCTCAATCTTTCCCTATTTCCCACTACATTCACCTGGCTTCCCGCCTCCAAAGCATGAACTAACTGTGAATTGCGTCTTATTTAAAATTGTCGATAATCTGTAAATAATTTAATTGTATGGTATATTTGAACCAATGTCTTTTCTGTTCTTCTCTTTCTACGTAGAACTAGCACTTACTTCATTCATCAAATAAAACATAAATAAATAATACAAAAATGTATTACAAATTACAAATAGCCAATGTTGATGCAGGCAGATGCAGTTATAGCCTTCTTTTTGACGCGCTTCCAATAAAGCTGTAGGTGAGCTGCGTTGTCAGACGGCAGCGGAGGATGCGCTTCACTAGCAGCTGCAAGACACACACACACACACACACACACTGACAGTTGCATAAATACACACAGACACGCATGAGATATTTATCTTAAGCACACATGCTACATTGATGTTCACGCATGTGTGTGTGTGTGGGCAAAACGAGAAGCAAAAGGAAACAGAAAACAGAAAAACTGAAGCATTTTGCACCAATTTTTGTGACGATGTCAACAACAACAACAACAACAACGATAACAACAACAGCAGCAAGCAAAGCAAAGCCAAGCCAAGCAAAATGCAACACAGTTGGGCACGGCAGCAGCGCCATCTAGCGGGCACCTCCCCCAACCCTATTCACCCATCTAGCGGGCACATTGCAAAACTAATGTTGATGACAATGTTATGGGCGTCATGACAGCCATAAGCGCACTTGACAGCACACGGACTAACTGTGTGTGGGTGTGTGGGTGTGAGAGTGAGAGGGACATGTAGTGGGGGTAGGGAAGACCGTGGACTGGGCTGACACCTACACAGACGTCGGTTAGTCTCGGTTAGGTCTCTCACTCGCAGCAGCCATCTCCTAAATCTACCCCTCGTTGTTGCGAGCTAAAAATTATTATAAGAGACAACAACAAGAAAAATAAAAACAACAAGTGCAACCAGCAATGGGAGCGAACCAAAAGAATTCCAAATGCAATAGGTAATAAAGCAGACGCACAAGTGGGCAGGGATAAAGACGCTTCTACGATAGATATGACCCACGCTACGTTGAATAGTGTAGCTTTTGCGCTTACAACTCAACTGAGATGAAAGCTAACAAATCAAAGATTAAATTGAATTACTAATTTTTAATTAAAACATATATTTTAGATTTAAGTGCAAGAGCATTAGTTTGTTTACGTATTTAATAAGTTGGAAAACAGATAAACTTATATGTAAACAATACACTTTTGAACTAATATTTTTTTTACGGTCTTCTACAAATCTAAAATAGAAAAAAATATTTCCGAGATTTCGATTTGCTTGAAAAATAAATTTTACTTAAAATTTTGATTTTAAAAATTATAATATGAAAATTAGGTAATTTTTATGAAAATTTCAAGAATTTGTGGTGTAGTAAAAAAACTAGAGTTAGTCCTTGTAAAAAAATTGTTTGAGCATATTTCAATGCGTCGCAGTGAAAATCAATTCACAAATAATTGCCTTTATTTATTTATTTGTGGTGAAGTAAAAAAACTAGAATTAGTTCTTGTAAAAAAATTGTTTGAGCATATTTCAATGCGTCGCTGTGAAAATCAATTCACAAATAATTGCCTTTTAAAAGTATTAAACCCTAATCTAATTAAGTCAGCATTGTGTGATTCAATTTTTTTTTTCAATATATTCCAAGAATTTTTCAAAATGCCTTTTTTTTGCAGACGCTGCAAAAATTGATATTTTTAACTTCTGTGCTAGCAACTAGAGAAAGTAATTATTTTTATATAGTATTAGGCGAACCCCTAAAGTAGTTCTCAGAAGTGCTTCAGAGCCCAGCATAATTTCAAAAGGGATTCTGAAAACATTTAATTGAGTATATTCCGGGAAAGGAAAGGCAATTGGAAGTGCTGTCGGTGTGGAGGGAATGCTGGCCAAAGCTGATGACGCAGATGGAAAATCAGTAACGCCAGCATTATTCCAGATGCAGGTTGTCGGTTGAGTTGCATTTTGATCTACTACATAACATGTGTACTATTCTATATATCTCG
Organism: Drosophila ustulata; assembly: GCA_035047365.1. NCBI lineage: Eukaryota > Metazoa > Arthropoda > Insecta > Diptera > Drosophilidae > Drosophila > Drosophila ustulata. Next base: position 37,944 of record JAWNPT010000095.1, read on the forward strand.
CATGCTCTTTTTTCGTTGTTGTTGTTGTTTCTTCAGGTTATGTATGGCATGTGTCGCCCGAAAGTATGCAATGATTGCGAGCACAGCAGCGCACCTGAGTCAAAAAGGTGAGATGTGAGATGGGATAGGTTAGCTGGCCATGGCTACCCAGATATCAAGCGTTGAAGTGCCGCTGCCATCGAAGTCGACGCCGACGCCGACGCTGACGCTGACGTCGCTCGTTGACGTTTGTTTATGTGTTGTTCTCGGCTCCTATTTGCTGTGTTCCCCATGCATGAGAGGGGCCACATCTTGTGCCATGTGTTGTCGTTGCCGTTGTCGTTCCTTTGCCGCTGCTGCTGCTGCCGGTGCTGCTGTTGTCGTTGTGTGTGCAAGAGATTTGCAAACTAATGCCTCATCACAATGTCCTCAAAATTCAAATAGCAACTGCAGCAACAACAACAGCAGCACAAACACAAGCAACAACAACAACAAGTGTAGTTGGGCACGCAAAACAGCGAGACGTTGACTCAAAACTGCAGACTGAGCCCGAGGAGGGGCGGAGCGGCAGAGGGGCGACAGAGGGAAAGGGGCCACAGCAATTGTCACACGACGCTACTTTTGCAAATTATTATTATTTTTTTTATGCCCCATGTGTGAGAGGCAAGTGTGTGTGTGTGTGTGTGTGTGTGTGTGTTACGTCTGCTGTATATGAATTGCAAATATGGCTAGGCAGCCGCCTTTTAGCCCCTCTGTGCCTGTTTCTTAACAAGCGGCACCTGTGAGCTGGCACCTAACCCCTAGTCCAACCCCCTCCCCGAACCCACCCCAAACCATCTTGCCGGCCCTGCTCAGAGGCAGAGACCCGATGCTAGAGCCGCAGCAGTCCCAGAGCCTGGGCTCTAAGTGGAATATGTTTTATTTAGCATTTTTAAGTGTTTGCTGGCTCTACCAACACCCTCCCCCTCATTCACAGCCCCACAGCCCCTAAGCCCAACCCTTCAACCCCTCCAAACTGGCAGAGATGCTCTGATTGTTGTGCTGCTGCTGCTGCAGTTGCTGCTTGAAGCAAGAAATAATAATTATTGTTATAGAAAGGACAAAGTATAATTTCAGATATGTAGCAGCGCTCAAGGGGCCAAGGTGGCTGCTGAAGGGGAGACACTGAGACAGCGATGGGGAGAGGGGGCGTGATGCAAGCTCGTTGCACTCATGCCCAAGACAAACAGAAATAGAAATTAATGAGTTGATATAAGGCGCAAAAATAAAAAATAAAAAGCGTACAACAAAACAGCAGAAAGCAGAAAGCAGAAAGATGAAAAAGATGAAGGTGACAATGTGTGTTACAGACTGTTAGCAAAGCAGAAAGAAATTCAACCAGAGAGATTGACAAAGAGGGGCAATGAGGGGATGCCAGAGGTGGGGCGGGCAACGGGTGAACAGCCTGCAAGGCCTGTCAATTAGTTGTGAGTTTGCCGAGCAGCACGTTTGCTTCTCTTGATGCTCACTGATTCAGCACACAGTTGGTTAGCCCAGTAAACTATGCTGCCCTGCCTTCCCCCCCCAACACTCCCCTTTCCACACCTCTCTGACACTCACTCGCATGCATGTTTGATGGGTAGATTTTATACAATTGCTTATTGTATTTGCAGCTGGATCGGCAATTACATTTATCAGCTAATTACTTTTGATGCACTTTACAACTATCAGTATTTATTAATATTCAAGTAGTTTTCAAAAATAATATCAAGATTTTCTTTTTAATTTACAATTTGTTCCAATTTTATTTTTCCTTGCAAAAGTAATCCAATCATTGATTTTCAATTCAACATTATTTTAAGGTTTAATTTTTTGTAGCCATATTATTCAAGAATAAAGTTATATAGTTTTAATTAGTTATTCCTATTTAAATTTGAATACTTTTTAAATCGCAGATCAACTAATAAATTAGAGTTAAAAAGACAACTACAAGTTGACTTCATTGAGCAATGCAAGTCATAATCAAATAAAATAATTATAAAATTTACTTGACAACAAGATTTTAATTAAAATAAAATTAATAAGAATTATTTTTACTAAATTATTAATAATAAGTATTATTTCAAAACTAAAGTAAAATAATACTTTAATTAAATTTATGGACTTGAATTAGTTAAGTTAACTATTATAGAAATGACTTAGATTCGATTTTTTTTACCTTATGTTATTTTATATTAATAAGAAATTAGGACCGTCTTCAAACTCGAATTATATTCTGTTTTGGCATCACTTCTTGCGATGACCCATGCTTTATGAATCCCGTCCAACCGCTGTCTTCCCTTGCATTCTGGCATGACTAATCGGATCTCAATATCCTTAGTCGCCTCAATGGCCTCTGCTTCGATTCGTTTCGATACTTTCACCCCTTCAGGAGCAGCCTCTTTGGCAGCTGCGGTGCGCCTAGACGTGGATTGAGAATCCTGCAACGAAGTGCGGCAATTAAAGCATGTGGAGTCACGCTTACTGCCTTGCCACTTGCCGCTTGCCGCTTGCTGCTTGCTACTTGCCGCTCGCCAATGACAAATTGTTGGGCTGTCAAATGTGACGTTTAGCTGTCAAAATAGCAGTGACGTCAGCAGCGGCGCCAACGAGGATAATGAGCTGAGCGGAGCGAGAGAATTACAGGAGACAAAAGGATGCAGGGGCAGGCACAGAACTGGAACTGGAATGCCTGCCGCAAAGCAAAAAAACACAAAAACAACTGTCAGAGGGGAAGTTAACATTTGTATTATACATTATTATTGCTTAGATTGGGCAACGTTTAAATTAAAATATTCCCGAAGCTGGCTGCATATGTGAAGGGAATAATTTGTGCAGGTCTCGTTTTTGGGGAGATGGGGATTGAAATCGGAATTAGACTGGGAGTCGGGCCGAAGCCTGAACGCTGAACGCTGAATACTGAAGTGTCAAGCTGTCAAAGTTGCCATTTTTCACACACACACACAGAGAGAAAGAGGCAGAGCTTTAGCCTGTTGTCAAATATTGAAAAATGCTTTGACTGTCGCCTTTTCCTCTGTCTCGTCGGGCTTAGGCCAGCCGTGTGTGCCGCCACATGTGCGCCAGAGACAAGCGAGAAAAAGGACCGACCAAGGACCGAACAGAATGTCTCTCTCGCTCTCGCTCTCTCTCTCTCTCTTTCTGTATGCCACTTAAGCCTTCACGGGCTTTCATTTCATCATTTCGGCTAAATAATAAAAATGATGACGAGCCACGAGCAGCAGCAGCATAAGGATGTGGACGAGGACGAGGACGAGGACGAGGACGAGGACGCTGATGAGTTTTAGTTATCAAATAGTGCGAAAGCAGCCCCGTCAGCCCAGTAGCCCAGTCGTCAACCCCTGGCCAGAGACAGGCCGACGGGGAGACGGAGAACTAAGAACTAATAAGCGTCTACCTGCCCCTGTGGCCCACACACTCACGCACACAGCTGCAGCTACTTTAAATTCCATGTGTGACACTTGATCATTTGTCATTGGCCCTGAGGCCGCCTCGTCGACTCTTGGGCTTTTTGCGGTTACCGCTTGCGAACTGTGGCTATGAAGATAGCTTACGACGACATCGGGCACAAGGACAAGGGATATGGCCATGGGAGATATGCTAGGGTTCTCAGCTACGGTTTGGGTTCGAGTCCGGCTTCGGGTGGGGTAGTTTTGCTCATTACTAATGATGATGATGACCAAACGCTCGATTGGGGCCACACACCCAGCAAATACAAAAGAACACAACTGATGTATCACTTAGCATTGCATACAGCTGTGACACCGAATTTGCCAATCCAATTGTCTATGCTTCTGAAGCACAAATATTTTCGTCAAGGTTTTCTTCCCACACTTGTTTTTTTGCTTCTTCATTAAAATACTGCCCCACAAATTTTACAAATTCACTTCTATTGATGAGATACATTTTGAAATATATATAATAAATAAAATAATTTAATGTTTTAAATAAACATAAGAAGTGTTATTGCAACAGAGAACGAACAATAATGCAATTATGCGAAAAATCCTCACACCTTGCGATGCACAATTTTTCAATAGCGCCTTTCGACTTTGGAATCAGCTTCCGAAAGTAAATTTATAATAAAATATTATTACACCTTCGAAACACACACAGATATAAACATAAGATCATAGACGATTAATTTAATTTTAATTTATGCGAATATTAAATTATGTAATGTATGTACTTTATTTTTGGCGATCATAAAAAAAATCGATATATACAAAGTTTTTTGTCCTCACCGGATAGCCCTGGAAGGTTAATCGAAGTTTATTTAAAATATGCGTTTAACTTACATTCTTATCAATAATAAATTTTCTTTATTTGCTTTACACAACATTAAAAGCTTATCGTGAGCTTACAAACAATACCAAATTGATTGAAAAAATAATTTAGTTTTATTTTGTGAGCTAAGCTAACATATGAATGAAATAAATGAAATAGTCACTTTTAAGCTCTGTATCAATTAGTTTTATATCATAAGTTATAAATGATAAAATTAAGCACAAAAAAAAAATATAATAATATTTTAATCATGCTTGGCCTAGTTTTTTTCATTGGTATGTCAAAATATATCCCTAAATTTTTGTTTTGACTTACTATATTTTTTGTTATATTCGAAGAAAAAGAAAATCCATAGAAAATACGAATGAAATATTATAGTACAATATCGATTATTGTCACTCATATTTCACACAAAATGGGGAGCCTTAATTGTGGAATTAAATAAAAGATTAAAATTATTTGTTTGTTCGTTTTCAATTTCAACATCAATATCAGCAGCTTATAGACCTTCAATTGAGGTCTCAAAATAAATTTTCGATGTTCTCAAATTGTCATTGTCATATTCCCTACTCCATCTAACATAGGTGGCAAGAGCCGCAATTCTCCTTATCTCCTTATTGCTAAATAGCATTTTAGGGGACTAAATATCGCTAATTACAATTCAAATATCTACAAGGCAGCATATTGAAAGTGACACTTTCATCATGTTTCCGAGTTTGAAGTCTTCTTTTCGCCCTTTGGCTTCGCTTACCTCCTCCCTCCCCTCTTGACGACTCGTCCCCTTTTGCGCGTATTGAAAGTACATTTACAGTTATAAATTAAATTTCCAACTCAAACAAATCAGCCAAAATACCTTTCAATATCTGAGCCCGCGGCGCAATTGCCTTCATCGTCATCGTTCGTCGTCGTCGTCGTCTTCTTGCCATGCCACAGGAAGGTGCGCTTGCCCCGCGGGCCATGGCAGTGGGTGAGGGCAAGGCGGTGGCGGTGGCGTGAGCGGGGGCGGGGGAATGTTGCACGAATTGAGCGAGCGACAAGCGACTGGGGTAACATTTTTTAAGCTCGGTAATAAATTTTTAATAAGCTTGCTTGTTGTTTTGCCTCGATGCCGTGCCAAAGATATTTTTAATAAATCGTTTTCGAGTACATTGAGAAATGCAAAGACGCGACATCCACATTCACATTCACATCCACATTGACATCGGCACAAGGGCATATGAAATATACATACGTCCTGTGACGACGACTGCGACGGCGACGGCGATGGCGACAGCGACGGCGACGGCGACGGTGACGGTGGACTGAAGACAGACAACAGATAGACGACTGAATGCCTGGCTCGATGGATGGATGGATGGAAAAGTGGATGGATGGCTGAATGAATGACTGAATGAATGGCTGTCGGTAATGGTAACCTTTGGCCCACCCCTCCCTCTCCTACTCCTTCTCCTTCTCCTAAGTTGCCGTATCTGAGGGTGTCTTGCGATTTGTCCTCAATGTCCTTGCTGTCACTGCTCCCCTCCCCGCCAAAACGCTCATTATGCAGAGCGCATATCGTTGCCACTTTGACATGCCGTTTGTCACGATTAAATATCGCAATATACTTCGACCTCAGATTAATCAAATATCAGCAGAAATTAGCTTGAGTATTTTCTAAAATAATAACGAAAGAATAGTAAAATAGTAACAAAATAAGCCAAGATCCATCATTAACTTACTATCTTCACTTCCGTCTAGTATAAGTAATGTATCACGGTATATATATATATATTTCCTACAATAAATTAATTCAAACTAACAACAAATTCGATCTTCATTAGACTCCAATTCGAAGGTCAGAGTATTTGGAATTCGTCTTGCATCTGGTTAATAATTTGTATTTGTGTTTCTGGTTTTCATTGACTCGCGTTCTTCGTTGTTTTCATTTTGTGTGCCTGCATCGGGGCACATTAATGTGGCACGAAACATTTTTACATCAATGATATTGAAATGATATGAAATACTCTTGTACCTGATGGAAAGCAAGGGGGATGGATGGCGTATTTTTCAATTTTAAATATTGACAAGCCCGTCGAAAGGAGGCGGGGTCAACAGCTGCGGGGGATGGGGTAAGTATTGTCTGCTCGGGGCTTGCTTAAGGTAATTTGACAAGTTGTCGAAGCTGCTGACTGGGGGCGCAAGTCAACAAGGCAATAGATTTAGCCCCCTCCCTGACCCTCTGGTGTCTTGCTCGCATTGTGGAGCTAGATCTGAGCCTGGACATGGAACCTGCGGCATCGTGTCGCTGGGCGTTAGGACGCGGCTAATAGATGCACTTGGATTTATATGTCGCTTGTAGCCATTCCGGCGCAAATGACAGGCGAAATGAAAGCAGCTGACAGCGGGAATGGGGGCGGGGACGGGTGAGTTTAGGGGTTGGGGTGGCACCTCTGTCGGAGCAGCTCTTAGCCCCTGCAAAAGTGAGCGAAAAATACGAATGTCAACATTGCAATTACGCAAACATTTTCCGCACACCAATAATATGCCATGACAGCCGGAGAAAGAGAACGACAGAGACAAAGAGAGCGACGGAGACAGCAGCACACACAGCGAAGGAGACAGAGATAGAGGAACAATGGGCTAACTGGCAAAGGTGAGCTGATGATGCCAAGCCCAACAATGGTAGCCCTGGACAGAAGATGCCAACTACGACGACGACGATGACGTTGATAATGGCGTAAAATGGTTGAGGCCAAGTTGAGTCGAAGCCACAAGGACCGACTAGATGAATACCCGAACTAGACATAGATACATATATAGATGTGTAGATATATATAAATATAGATACATACAGATATATAGATATTTCGATGTAGATACATATAGATATAGATATATAGATATATAGATGTATAGATATATAGACATTTAGATATAGATACATATAGATATAAATATATACATATATAGATATCAAAATATATAGATATATTGATGTATTGATATAAAAATATATAGATAACTATATAATTAGGAAGATATATAGATATAGATATATAAATAGATATCAAAATATATAGATATATTGATGTATTGATATAAAAATATATAGATATATAGATATATAAATATATAGATATATATATGTATGTATATATATATAAACACATTGATAAATAGATAACTATATATATATGTATATATAGATATATAGATTTCGATATATAGTTGGGTATTTCCCAAGTACAGTGGATACTATTCAGAGTGGACTCAGTTGGTTTGCTGGTCGAATGGTTCGAGGAGGCACCAGCTGATGACTGCTTCTGCTTCTGCTGCTGCTTCTGCTGCTGGCTCTGCTTTTGGTACATGGAAGTGGAATAAAAAATGCCGGGGCAACATCAGATAGCAGCATTGCTGGAACGAACAAACAAATTGGATGTGAATGCAAATAAACGAAAATTATAAATAACAGCAAGCAAGCGAGCAAGTCAGGCAACGGCAATGCAAAGCGACTAAAGAGAAACGAGAAACGAGCTAACGAAACATAGAATGGGGATACGAATACGAATGCGAGAATGCGAATGCGAATCCGAATGCGAATGCGAATGCGAATGGCATTGGCAAATGGGATGGAGATTGAGCAGGTGGAAGAAGAGGAGAAGATGATGGAATAGGACGAGGAGAAGGAGAAGTACTATGTAGGGGACAGTTGTCGACTGAAAGATGATGAGCTGCAATAACAACAACTGCAACCCAAAGCGAGAGGGGAAGATGGCTCTCCACAGCTCGAGGGGACTTGAGAGATTGAGAGCGAGAGAGAAAGAGAGTACGTGTGTGTGTGTGTGTGTGTGTGTGTGTGGGATGGCAACTAGCAAGTGCAATACGAAGATGAAGAAGCGGAAGATGAAGCAGCGAGCACAAAACTGATGAGTTGCAATGAATAGAAATTGCCAAAGCAAATGGCAAGTCCAATGCAACATGACGGCCCAGGTGGAATGTCTCTCTCTGTGTCTGTGTGTGTGTGTGTGTGTGTGTGTGTGTGCCTCTCTAAATGGCAGCCACAAATGAATGGACCGGAGGTCCTCTTCTCTACTGCCCTCCCCCTCTCGATAACATTCCCACATCTTGGCAGCATTTTCGCTGACAGCTTCAAAGCTGGCGGAGTGAAGCTCCGCGATTCGAATCGAGCTTAAAAAATGGGGGCAGCTGGTAGGCCTGTCAGCGTCTGACAGTCCCATCAACGCTGTGGGCGCAATTAAGGTGTCTCCAAAAGCGAGTGGGGGAGCAAAACATTCAATTATTGCAATCAGTCACGAAGCCAACAGCGTAAACAAATTTATATCACAACTGTAAAATATGCATTGCACTTTGGTTAATATAATAGAACTATCTACACAAATGTATATTTTATCAGCCATTTGATTGCAAACAAGAGTTACACATGGCTTAAATATTTCACTACACAAATGTTATTTTAATAATCCATTTTAAACATATCAGAATACCGAAAATAAGAGATGTTCTGTAAACCCTTACGCTGGCCAGCCAATTAACAGACCAACTGTTTAAATAAGGCATTGGTAACAGAAAGCTAAAAAACATGTACTTCTTATTTCAAATAAATAAATCATATTAAATATTATAAGTTGATTTTTTTTTAATAATGAAATACTCATTTAATAAAACTATGAAATCAAAAGTCTTATTTTAAATTCTTCACATACAAAACCTTGCCCTTGCCGTTCAATTGACTTCAAGCTATATGTGCAATTTGATAATAACAGAAAAATACGTTTTGTTGTTTACTCTTTTTTAAACAAAAATATGAAATAAATATACTAGTACTTTTATTTACTACTAAAAATAGTCTTGAACTAAAAAAAATAAAGCAATTAAAAAATATTATAAATTGATTTTTATTTTACGTACAACTGTAAAATAAATACTCTAATTTATAATTTGTAAGATACAAAACCTTGGTGGTAAATTGATTTTAATATCTATATTAAAACAGGAGAAAAATAACTTTTGTTTTTTTAAAACAAAAATATGAAATTAAAGTAGTAGTCTATTTCGTATACCAAAACTGAGTCTTGAAATATATCGTAATCTTTTATTGAAATCTAATTAAAAATCTTAAATTAAATAAAATAATTAGGCAATGGTTTATTTTGTAATAAAAATTAAATTGAAATATTTATGTTCCACCTTTGTATTGAAATAAAAAAAAAAGTGAGTTACTCTTACAACATGCAAAAAATTAACAGATATCTCTTAAAAATCAGTTTGTATTAAGAAGATTATAATCTTAACTAAACAAGTATATTGATCATTGCTCGAGTTCTCACATGGCGTTAAGGCATTTTGAGACTGGAATAGGATTGAAACCAGCCTCCAATTCTGATGGAACACTTGGCTGCCCAGCCTTTGAGTGTGGGGTTAGTTTTTGAGCTGCCGCCGCAAGGTAGGCAACAATAAATTAGGAACCTGAAAGAACCGTCGGCTGTGCGGGTCAGCGAGTAAAATAATCAAGCTGGTCAGAGCATCAATGGGAATTGGAGCTGAAAGCTGGAAACTACTGCAAGCGGAGAGAGCGAAGAGAGAATTGAGAGCAGAAGGCGAGAGAAAGCGCACATCCTGGATGGATTTGAGCTGAGCTGCCGCATCGTTGGCTGAAAACAATGCCAAGAGGCGAAATGCAAATGAAACTGGCGAAGCGTTTGGCGTTTTTTGGCGTTGCGCGAATTGATTAAAATTCGATTGTTTCTTTTATTTCCTTGTGCTCAAATAAAGTGTGGATAAAAAGGGTTGCTAATGTTATGCTTGTTCAGCTTATTGTTGTTGTTGTTGCTGCCGTTGTGCGTTGCTTTCTTGTTGTTCTTGTTATTGCTATTTATTGGCCGTGCCTGCCTTGGCATTTATTACGCGGCGTTTGGGAGTTTTAATTATGCCGACGTTGTTGTCGTTTGCCGCTCTTCGCCTTCCTCCCTCCGCACATAGCCCTGGGGCGCTGCCTAATCAGCGGCAGCACATCAGCCAGTCAAAGCCGCCCCCAACCCCGTTTCCGTCTCCGTCTCCATCTCCGTTCCACGTTGCTTACCCCTTGTCTTAACAGACCCGCTAACCATCCACACGCCTAATCATGTTTCACCCCTTTGCGCATTTTTACCTTTTGTCGTCTCCTTGCTGTGTTGTCCTTGCTCGTCGCTTGCTTTTCGATTTTTAATTTTTTAATTCGTTATCCTTGCGCCTGTGTTCAGCTTGGCTTTTTATTTTACTTTTTTCAGTTCCGTTCCTTACTCGCCTGTGTATTTTTTGTCTCCATGCGGCTGCTTAATGGCAACGCGTGTGTCGACGACGGCGTATCCTGTAGCTAGGCGGGGCTGCGGATTGTCGTCCTGGCAAGGGTTAAGTATTAAACGCTAAATCAGATAATGTTAGACAATTGAGCAGCCGCCCGCGCCGTGCTGACATTAAAACAAAAGCCACGACGCGGGTATCGAAGACTCCTTCCCCTTCCCATCCCCATCCCCTTCCCCGTCCCCATCCATTCGACCTGCGCCTTGTCGTCATGCAAATGAAAAGCCAAAAAAAAAGGGTTAGCTTTTCATAAAATACGGCATATATTGACTCAAGTCATGTACACCAGCGACAGCCAAGCAGCAGGCAGCGACAGGACAACTACAAGGACTCAACTCGACGAACTTCGATTACGAAATTCGTATTATCCGATTAAGCGCCATCCAAGGGAAACTCAGCAGAAAGCAGCAAAAACAACAGCAAAAAAATGAAATTAAAATTTTAAATTATTGCCTCGTTGGCTTTACTGCGTTGTGTTGTTGTGTGTTCAGTTCCTGTTGTCGGCCGGAGGGGCGTGGCACTGTACGCCCATGCCATTTGAATAGCTAGCCACAATTCTCAGTCCGCCAAGTATGCAGCATAAAATAACAGCAAGTGTATACAGAAGTCAAGAGCTTTCGTCGGTGGGGTATGCACGACTAAGGAGTGCTTAGGTAATGGAAAAAAGATTAATCGAAGAGGGACAGCAGTCATGGCAAAGAGATCGAAAATAAATGTGGAAAAGATCAAAAGAGTCTGTTTGATATGTCTTCTAGCAGAAATTGAAACCGCAACTTAGGGAAAATATCGAATATTTGTAATTAACAACATAAAGAGGTTTAATAGTTAATATTCTTGTAATATAAATCATTTTAAAAATGATTCAAAATATACTAAGTTTTTATGTGTTCCTATATCTTACTGTAACTATGACTAATTACTTATATTTGAGGGGGAAATATATTTTTTTTGTGTGGTAAATTGTGATTGGGCTTAAAAGACAATGAATAATGCAGTCGAAATAAATAAATATATGTAATTGAAATACATATTTTTAAATAACAAATAATCATTTGACTAAATAAATAAAAATTTGCGACAAGATAAATATGATATAAAAATGATAGAAATATAATGTACATATACTGAAAATAATTGGTATTAAATTAACTAGAATTGCTCAATGTAACCTATAAATTGTTAGTGACTAGTCATAAACTAATAAGATTTAGCTGGAGAACTGGGATAAAAAAAGTGTGTGTCGAAGAAAACAGTGAAGAACAGAAATAATGCAACTAAATTATTCTTTAAAGGCAATGCAAATAAATCAATTATTGCGCCATATTATATACCCCTTGCAACCAATCAATGACAGGGTAGCTGAAGGCGCTAGAAACCTCAAGCAATCTGACCAGAGTAATGGATGAATATGCGTTGAGTAAATAAAATAAAAATAAAAAAGCGCGTGAGACAACACCGGAAGAACCGCTGGCAAACGTTTGGCTGATGACGGCAGCGACCCTTTTTTTTGGGGCTATTCACTTGGCTCAGTCGACTAACTTGGCTCTGCAGTTCTCAGTTGGAAATTAACACAAGTAACTGCGTGGAAAATATGCCATGTCCGTGTTCGAGTTCAAGTTCGAGTTGGAGTTGGAGTCGTGTCCATATCGTTGCCCTTCTCCACCGTCACCTCCGTTTGCATTGTCTCTGTGGCCAACTGTCTTTGTGTCCGTGTCCGTTTGGAGTTGGCCAAACTGTCGCCGGTTTGGCTCAGCCGTCGATGGTTACGTTTGATTAGAGCGCCGGGCTTAAAGCTGATCTTATAGAGCTGCTCTTATGTGATAGATTTGTCAGCTAATACAGCTAAATTCCCCTTTTCGCTTTGAAGTCGTTGACAGCTTTTGCTTTTCCCCCTCAACTAACTGACTTGGCTTTTAGAGTGTGCTCTCCCTCTCTCTCTCTCTCGCACTCTCGCACTGTCTCTCTCAGTCACTCTTTAGCGAAAGATTTGCGCAGAGTAGTTTGAGCTTCGGTGTTCACTTTTGGTTTTGTGCATTTTTAATTATTGGCTTTTTTCTTAGACGCTTTAATTATATTTGCTCAGCATTTGGGCAAAGTGCACACTGTTGATGCAGAGTTGGTGTTGGCGACCGAGGGTAGAAGGGCAGAGAGGGGGCTTTTGACCCGCAAACACGCCCTTGCCATTGGGCGGCTGCTCTCGCATTTAAATTGCATAGAATTTGCAAACTGAAATTAAAATAGTTAATGATTTTTTGGTCAGGCGACTTAAGTGCGGCCCCAATGGGGGCGTGGCTGCAGTTTGAAACTGAGAGTAGCCAGGATAAGGGTAGGGAGAAGGAGGGGAGCGGGCACAGTTGGGTAATTGAAAAGCAGCAACTGCTTCAGCTGCTGCAGCTGCTTCAAAGACAAATAAAGAGAGCACAACTGTGTGGCGCAAACTTTTGTGGCGACAACCCTGACGCATGGCGCTGAGCAACCCTGCAGAACTAATGTTACTGCCCCTCCCCCCCCCTCTCCCCTTTCCCATCTTTTTGCCCTTGCTTCCCCACGCCTCACACTTTCTTTCTGTTCCATGTAAATGCTGTAAAAGTTTTTACGATTTGCCAAAACTATAAAAAGGGGGCAGCCAAAGTAGAGGGGCGCGGCGGAGCAGGGGCAGAAAAAGGGGCTGGGGGGGACGACCGACCACTGACTGGTGCGTGCCTGTGGGCGGCAGTGTGACGAAAGGGGGCGGGGCGGACAGCAGCTCCAACTCGGACCGTTGATACTCGCACTTACAATATAATAAACTAAGTAATTACATAAGTGTGTGCGCAGGCAAGACTCTTTGTGTGTGTGTGTGTGTGTGTGTGTGTGTTTCAGCCACGCCCAGTCGCCTACGCACACACACAGTCGCAGTCGCACACACACTATTTTAATTCACTCATAAAACGAGGCGGGCACAAAAAGTGCGCCCAAATTACCTTGACATGTGAACGAGCGTCACAAGGCGAAGGGGCGGGGCAGGGACAGGGGACAGGGGAACGGGGAACGGGGGCAGGGGCTGGGCACATTCCCAGCCCCAACATTCCCCAGTTGCCTTTCACTTTTTATGACAATTTCACTTTCACCAAGAGGCAATGATTGTGGGTGGCCAAAAAGTGTGTCGAGTGAGGGGAAGAGGGAAGTGCGTGCGTTGCGTGTGTGACCATTTTGCAGGGCATTTGTCATTAGACCCCCTCCCCCTCCCCCTGCCCCCTGCCCCCGCTGCACCTGCAACCTTACACCCGCCCCTTGGCTCGTCAAACAGTCGTCAAACAGTCGCGTTTACAGCCGAGCGCTGAATGACACTTAAATGTCGAAGGCGCATCATAAACTTCCATAATCGTAAATATAGATTTGTGCGGCACGTAGCTGCCACAGTGGCTCTGTGGCATGCAACAGCCTGCCAACCACTCGTCCCCTTGCCCCTCTGCCGCCTCGACAAGCCCTGCCCTTAATCACCTCGTGCGCAAATGGCCAACAGGCTGCCGGCTGTTTTTCAGACTAGATTTCGCTAGTTCTGCAAGTCTTGGCAGCGATAAAACCTGATGAACCGAGACCAGTTAGCATTAAGCTTGTTGACATTTTTCTTTGCTTATTAACCATGACCAGTGATTTTGATTATGATCAAATAAAATCTATCAAAAACTAGCCAATTAGTTGGCTACAAAAAAGTCTAACCTCACCTATATCACCAATGTTACATAATAATAAATATTTAAAGAAATATTAAATTTTAAAAATAATATGAAACGAAAAATAAATTATAAATTATATTACATTATAAATTAAATATAAATTATACTTTAATTTAGTAACAAGAAAAAACTCATATTTATTACAGGGATTTCAAAAATTGAATTGTTGGGGCTGAAAAATTATAAAATTAGTTTGTCTATTTTATCTTCCTAGAAAATTTGCACACAAACTTACTTAGAAATATTGCGTGTGGCTTTCGAAATTTTAATTCAATTTAGTGGAAAAATAAGAAAACAACATAGATTACAATTTGTAAGGTTAGAAAACATTTAAAAATTAAATTCCTTACAATAAAGAACTAAAAGAAGCCTCTTGTGTTTCTTGGACATTTTTAGTAAAGAACTAGAATTTGAATTCGACAAACATCATGGACTTTTAAATTATTATTTTCATTTTATCCTAGACTAATCAATATTCCGATATATGTTCCACTGCTGAATAAATTTAATAACTTCGAGCTGGGCACAACATTATTTTATTACAATTATATTGAATTCCATGACCAGACAAACAAGATGATTTTACAGTATTTCAGAAGGCCGATATTCTCATTAAAGTCAAGACAAACCAAAATTATGATTAATTGAATGGGTTTTAGTAAATGCTTCTTTCCGGTAAATAATTAAATATTATATTAACATATGTACCATATGTTATTTTTCTAAAAGTATTACATTAATCTGCTTTTGTAGAAATGGCTGAGCAGCCAAAGACTACTGGCAATACAATTCAAATGTTCCACAAAATTAAATAATATCGATTGTGCATTGTAGCCTCTTGAGAAAAAAGAAATAAATGTATAATAGATAAATGTGAAATAGAGGCCAAGATTGATTCCCTTAAATTTAGTTTGCAAGAATTCTATTATTTATTCATTTTATTATTTTAATGTGTTTTTTGTCCAGTATTTGTTCTGCAATTAATCATATTTTGAAGCATTTCCCACAATAACATCGAATGCTTTTGCAACTAAAATGTACTGATTACTGGATAGGATGGAAATATAGCTTTCTTAAATGAAAATATGCTTATAATGCAGAGCCGAAGCTGCAGAGGGGAGAGAGAGAGAGAGAGAGAGAGCGAGAGGAGTAGCTGAGACGGAGAAAGCAATTGAGACTGCGACTGAGGCCAATTCTGAAACCTGGGCATATTTTCTCTAATGACACTTTTAACAGCTGTTATATTTCTCTTCGGCGCTCTTTGTTCTTGCCTGCCAGAGAAACAGCATGGGAGAGAGAGGGTGACAGGGGGGGGGAGGCGAAGTGGAGTGGAGTGGAAGGGGAGAACGTCTCACATATTTGAAGACATAAATAAATGTCAAAAAATGCAGATTACTTATTAACCCCTGTGGCGTGCCACAACTCTCTACATCCTACCCCGCCCTGCTACCTGCCTCGCAGCCCTCCCCCCGCACGCCTCTCTAAAGTCGTAGCCGATGCCGATGCCGATGCCAATGACTATGCCGATGCCTTAGTCGCGATATTATTCATTAATAGAAGCCCGGAAAGCGAGCTCAGCTCCATCCCCATCCCCATCTCCATCTCCCAAATTTTCCCATGCTAACAAGAAAAAAGAAAACGCGCCTCACGCGGCGCTTTTGCCACCTTGAAGGGCAGAACGTTGGGAGGGGGAAAATTATTAGCTCTTTGGTAATATTTTCTTGCATAAATTTTTGAATAATTTTTTTTTTTGTTTTTTGTTTCTATCTGCCACACACTCGCGCTCCCGCTCTCTCCTTCTCTGTCTTTATCGCTGGAACTCTCCCTTGGCTTGTCGCTGCTTGTGGCGTCTTTATAATTTCATATTTGGGCAACGTCGCGTCGTCGCTTTATTTTCAATTTAACCCTCATTGTTGTTGCTGCTGCCGCTGCTTGGGCCGCAATTTTTTCCACAGCTTTCGCGTGTGGCATAAAAATTGAATCCTAATCCATGAATATAGATGATTATTATATGCCGCCGCCAACAGTTAGAGGCATGGAGAGGGCAAAGCAGCGGGATGGCAGCCATTAGAATATTTTGTCTGTGCTCCGCTTCGCCTGGTAATTTTCCTTTGTTTTGCATTTTGCAGCTCACCTAACCGACAATGGACAAAAAACCCACCCAACCTCCTCTCCTCCTCCCTCTCCCCACAACATTCAGCTCTGGCCATTCCCAATGCCAATCCCAATCCCAATCCCAATCCCAACTATATACACACCGGCTCCAAATGAAAACGCCGCCAAAGTTGTCGTAAAATTTTGTTATGACTTTTTCTTATTGCCATCGCCATTCGCCGTTCGCCGTTCGTCGTCGTTCTCGAACGCATTCGAAGTGTTGTCTGTTGCAAGATGGAAGAGAGGTGTGTGGCGCAGGGGGCAGAGACATGCTCATGCAGATGAGAATGCGAATGAGGATGTGGCTGCGACGTCGACTGCGACTGAGACCGAGACTGTGGCAGCGAGGTCGTTGTTAAGTTACTTCCTGCTGGTATTTAAAGTTGTAAAAATTGATGGGCCCTCCGCTCCAGCTCCTGCTCCAGCTCCTGCTCCCCAGGATAGCAGCGTCCTTTCCCGCGCTATTCAGCTGTTGCAGTTTCCTTGCCTCCTTCCTCCCACCTCCATTTATTCATCTTCTTTTACTTTTTTCGGGAGGGATCATTCGGGCTTAGCCAACGCCAAGGCAACGCTGCGTAGCTGCTCATCATCTACTGCGCCATGAATCGCGAGAGCAAAACTGCCAGCTCCCAAGAGTCGACTACATATTTTTTATATTCTAGGAAAATACATAATAAAAAAGTTGAAATGTGTTCAATAGTTGGACATAATGCACAACAAGTTTCTAGCTTGCACAACATGACTTCAGGAGTTCTGATATTATACAAAATCTCCATTATTTATGAAGAAAAAAACATATAAATATATAATGTATAACATATTGATGCACAAAATATTCAATATTTAATTTCTGAGATCTTGATTTGCACCTAAACAATAAGTAAGTTAAGTAATGTGACTTCAATTTACTTGATTGTTCATTTGACTCCTATTATAGTAAATACTCTCGAATATTTCTAAAAACTCTTAATTATTTCTGTTTATGTTATAGTTAATCCACCTAAAAACCAGTAAGAAAGCTACAGTCGAGAGTGCTCGACCGTATGATACCCGCAACCCATTTCGAGAGAAAACAAAAAATTTAAATGATATATTAACAAAAAATATACCAAATATACTAAAATTAGTTTTTTGTATATATTTGAAAATAGCGGGTAAAAATCACAACACCGTTATGGTCACACTGTCAACTAAACAAACAAAGCGCGGGCAGCTGCAAGTGAATTTTGCATATAAACTTGATTCTTTAATAACTTCCTTGTTTTCGATCTCAAAAAAATTCACAGGAATCATTGAGAATATAATTATTATTATGCATACCAAAATTCAATGCTCTAGGTCTATTATTACGGCTTTTACAGACTTTTGGGGGCGGAAAGGGGCGTGGTATCCAACTTTTGAAATAAACTTGACCTGCGTAGGACCTATAGGAGTACTGTCCCCAAATTTGGTAGCTCTAGCTCTTATAGTCTCTGAGATCCAGGTGTTCATACAGACGGACAGACGGACATGGCTATATCGTCTCGGCTGTTGACATTGATCAAGAATATATATACTTAATGGGGTCGGAGATGCCTCCTTCTGCCTGTTACATACATTTTCTGTTGGCACTAAGTTATAATACCCTTCTACCCTATGGGTAGCGGGTATAAAAATTGGATTTTCGTAAATACTATTTTCCCTCAAACGTTTGTTATGAAGCATTCCTTTAATTTATTTTTAATTTCAAAAAATTAATAAAATGTTAAAGGTGTAAATATAAATTTTACTCACTGAAAAGTAACATAATATGTTATTATTACATTAAAAATTTGTTCTGAGTTATGATATATTTTGGTTCTTTTTAATAATTTTGAATATCTAGATTAAGTTGCACATTAGAATAATCTGTGGTCGCTTTATGTTATTAGTAATGACTCCATTCAGGCAACCTGAACACAATTGTTTTCCAACGTTTCTTTCTTTGCGAGGCATGCTCTATAATAGCATTTACAATTATGTTCTCGTGGTTGTCATTTTGCATTTATAGATCTTTCCCTCGCTCCCTTTCCTATTCCTCGCCATATGCCGCCCAACAACGCCACTCGCGTTTGCTGCTCTAAACAAAATCGCACAGCTAAATAAATAAATTATTAGAAAATTAACAATTTTTGCAATTAAAACTACAACTAAATTACAAATGCATTAAATTTGACCACACACAAACACAAATACACAGAGTCCAGCAGCAGCAACAACGCTTAACGAGCAAATAATAATGGCCACAGCATTTGTAATAACAATAATGAAAAGCCATTTGGCCATTTGGCCATTTGGCCATTTTGCTGGCCGGCCAACGGCTATAACAATTAATTAACAAATAAAATGTCAATTAATTTTACAAACACTGCGTGAAAACACAAGAAACGAAACTGAAAAAACAACAATAAAATTTACAGAATACACACAAACACAAACACACACGCACACACACACACTCACACACCGTCAATAGCGATTCACATGGTCAGACGTTACGCATACGCCGCGTGTCCAAATAAACCAGTCGCAACATTCGAGCGCAGCGTGGAAAAAAGCCGCGCAAATTTGCTCATTTATTTATGATTTCAATTTCAATATTAAAGGTGCGCGCGTGTGCGTGTATGTGCGTGTGTGTGTGTGCGGGAAATGCTTTAAATAAGTTGGATGGTGGTGAAAGCATTTTTTGGATTTTAAATATTTAATTGAATGATAAATAAATTCAACAAAGAGCAAAAGAGACACACGATACGCAAGTTAAAGATGCGCAAAAGAGAGAGAGACAGAGAGAGCGCGTAGGCAGAGAAAAGGGAATGCGCAATAATATTGTAAATTGTTGTTGCAGAGAATCGTTTGGTTTTGGCCTTTTGTAACAGCCAGAAAGAAGCGAAAAAAATGAATGGGCCAAAACCAATGACTGTGCAGCGGTCACATAAATATTTTTACAACACACACACACACACACTCACGCAGGCTTGCCGCCATTTTGTTTGGAGGACAACGGCCGCAGACACAAATGCAATTTAATTATTACATTTGCCTTTTGTCCCACCTTTTTATCTTGCTCATTTTTTGCTCGTATTTATTTACTTATTTATTTAAACATTTATTTATTATATTTACAGCTCTTTGTGCTAACTGAATATATATGTTTTAATTTCTGATGAATATTGTTTCATATAAATTCGAACTGTTAGAATAATAATTATCTAGAATAATTCTAAAAACATGTCCATACGAATAAACAGTATTTATGTAACTACATTGTTTTTTAAATATTTATAATAATTCTTCAATCATTTATATTTTATATTTACAGCTCTTTGTGCAAACTGACGAAATGATTTAACCTAATTGCTGAATACTTTATCAATGACAATCTAATTGGCGAAATATTATTTTTCTGCTGATTGTTGTCTGTGTCGGTGGAATTCCAATTGTTAGACTAATAAAGAATAAATAACAATAATACGCTGTTGATTCTTAGAGTATTGTCGGTCGAACATTTCAACTTAATTTCGTAGCTTTATAAAGCCAAATTTGTGAGTGTTTGTGTCTTTATTGTGTTCGAAATCGCAACGCAGCCCGAAAAACCAAATAAAACTTAATCTTTTTCTAGGAGATGGTAGCGGGCCATGTCATATTTTACAGCCAGCGAACTTTTGCAAGTTCGAAATATGCAAAGAAGCGAGAATAAGCTACGGCAAGCGGCAGGTTGGGGAATTGGCTGCCATTTCAAGCATTGGCTGGGGAATTACGTGTAGTCGGGAGTTGCAGTCTCGCGACTCGAGCAGCAGCTGAGGAGTGGGGAAAGTATGCGCCCCGTTGGACGAGAGTTCACTTTCATTTCTTTATCGAGTTCAAAATGAAAATTCGTGCGGCCAAGAAGCTTTTCTGCAGCTGTCAACTTATCCAAAATCACAATCGCAATATGCGATATACTTGCAAATCTGTAGTTTATAATAATCAATTAAAAAAGCTTTTAAAGCTGCAGTAGAAAACAATCAATGAACATCGATATCAGCCTTGTTCCAGTACGTAATGAAAATAAATAAAATCACTCAAAAATTAAACTGTAATTTCGCTGTAACTAATACTCTTTCAAAATGTGATTAAGATTAAATTACAACTCGAGTTTTTCTCTGCCAGCTGCTCACATTTTGGAGCAATGTTTTAGGTCCAGCAGTATCACTGTATTCCTGATAATTTTGACATCCTGAAAATTAATTGTGGGCAGCATTTTGTTGTACTTCAAAGATCTCTTCAATTCGAGCTGCTCTCATGGCCTTGAATTAGATTCTCCAAAAGGTTCACACACACAAAGTAAATGTAGATGTATTTGAAGCAATGCATGCTGAATTTCAAGAATGTCAAAAAGTCATCAGACATGCTATAACAGTTATACGGACAAATTTTGAGTGAAAAACTAAATTGACAAAACAAATTCGAACGGAAAACACACAGCATTCATTGTTACATTGCTTACAGGTTGATCGATTAATCGAATGATTGATTGACAAGTCACGCAGAGTACATATTCCGTAAATTTGTGGAAACGATTTTTATACATTTGTTGTTTATAATACTCGAAAGCCGTTGGGATGCCTGTTATACACATTTTCTTTTGGCCCAAATGGGTAGAGGGTATAAAAATACTCAATGATTACAATCAATATAATAGTTATTTGATTCTCACTGCAGTGTATTTTAGGACTAAATAGGATTTGTTTACTCGATGTGCATTTCAGCTCAATTAATTTCATTGCTGGCATAATTTTAAATTAAGTGTGTAATGTTAGTAACTTATATTAATTATATACATATGTATATATATTCAAAAATTCAAATTTATTCTATATGATACATTTTACATTTTCAAAACTTCAGATCTAAAAACCAGTCGAAATTCGGACGAACTTGCCGAAATTGTTCGACTAAAGAAAATGAGAAAAAAACGAACTCCACCAACTCATATCTAGGGTAATGATTAATCGTGGGATAACTCCAAATTTGGACAGATATATTTAGTAGTAGAGTGTCGATTTAAATGGCATGAAAAATAAATATATCTTATCAACAATTGAATGAATTCAAAACTATTCCAAATAATTTGAAATATAAGCAAAAATCTTATCCATATGGTAAAAACAAATAAAATGGGAAAAATTGAGATGCCTCGCCATAAACTTACTTCCTTTTGTGTCCACTGTTTTGGCTTTACCAAATCTTTTCGATTTGATTTTGATGTTGAAACCTGTCGACAATACTCAAAATTGTATGTTCTGTAAATAGCCACATTGATTAAAATTGTTGATGTTGCAAAGTGAGGTATATTTTTCAGTGATTTACAAATTTACTACATAGATGAAAAAAAAAATACGAAATCATTGACCAATGGTTGTGCTAGTCGTGTCAATCGGGGGACTGTTCGGCTGGGGTCAGAGCGATGTGGTTAGCCCGAGGATGCGGTGGTAGAAGGCGGTGGTCCACAGCGACCGCCAGGTGGGCCACCGGGTGGAGGAGTTCCGCTTGGCGGAGGGCCGCTGGGTGGTGGACCACAAGGACCCTGAGGCCTGGCACTCTGCAAATGGAAATATGATTAGCTGGAGTTCCAGCAGATATCCAGAATATCGGGAACAAACCACAATTGCACTGCCGCAAAGCAGGACGAGGAGCAGGCCGAGGAAGTAGCTCAGGTTTAGACGCATCTTGAGTGTTGTATGTTCAGTTGACGAGTGCTGATACTTGTTGTTTGGCTCCAGGTCTTTTATTTGAGTTGTGTTCGCGTTTGGTTGGCCTTGCGTGTCAAATTGCTATCATCAAATTGCTGCAGATGGAGAGAGAGAGAGCGAGAGAGAGAGAGAGAGAAGACAGCAGGTGGAAATTAATTCAAATTGAGTTTTTATTGCTAGTGTGAAAATGTCGAATCGAATGCAACACTCGCACTCATACTCATACTCTTGCTCGCACGGTGAGTAATTACAAGTGCGAATTGTGTATTCAGAATTTAGTATTCTGTCATTGGCGCAGCTGTAATTATAGAAAGTACTATGTGCAATTATATCATTATTCATTATTTACTATGAGCTCGAACTACGCTTTAATTGCGTTATCTTTTTTATTTTTCAATTGTCGCGTTATCTGCTCACTCGTCAGGCTCGACTGATGAAACCCATTACAAAAGTGGAGCTTTGCAACACGTGAAGCTCATTTCAATAATGTTTATTTGTCAATATTATTTATACGATATAATTGATTCGTTAAAATCATTTTTACGCGCATCAAAAATATTTGTTCAAAGCGATTTTGTGTTTAATTTTATTCAGTTGGTTATTTTTTTAATTTTTGGTAAATTGGAATTAATTCAAAATAAACTTATATTTCACTTGTAAATCGATGTCACATGTGTCTTCATTTTAATGAATACCATTGTAAATAAAATTAATTCAGATTAACTGTGGCTTATCGTAAAGATTTAATGAGAACTTTGCTTAATATTTATTAAAACGTTTTTGGAAATTAGTTTTGAAATTAACTTAAAGACATTCAGTGATGGAGTCAAGTCTGATGCCATATATATTTATGCTAACAACTATTGAATTTAAATTTTAAACTCTACGAATTATTCGAAACATTTGCTGAAAGTGTTTAGCCTGTTATTAAATTTATTATGTTTAAGATTTCTACGCTATTAATTCACAACTATCATTTTGAAATTGGTTTTTATTGTTCGAATAATATGAATTGAACTGTTCAAGACATTACTTTAAAGAGTTTTGATTAATATTAAATGCATTTTGATGAATTATTATTATTTTGTATTTAGTTTACAATTTTTAAAAATATTGCAAATGGAAGACATTTGCTGCAATATTTATCCCATTTATTATCTGCTGTTAATTGACGAATTAACAAAATTTGTTGCAACAGATATATTGCAAACCTAATCAACGCTATTCAGTTTAATTCGAAATGACTGCCCTGCAGTTGATCGCACTCCAGTGGAAAAGAGGTAAAGAGGCCGAGCAGAGGAGAGGAGAGGAGAGCAGAGCAGAGGAGAGGAGACAGGAACAGCTGCTTTGACTTCAATCAGCACCCACAAGCTGGCGTATTTGCGGCCTCGGCCTCGGCTTCGGTGCTGGCTACAGAGCCCCATGCAGTTCATTAAACAATTATAATTATATGGTAACAGAAGTCGCCGCCAGCAGCTGGCAGTCAAGTGGTGAGGGCGGGAAGGAGAGAGGGGAAGTGGGCAGAGAGAGAAGAGGGCGGCAAGGAACTTGTGTTGGGCTGGGCTGGTCTGTGTTTGGTGTAACTGTGTGGCTGTGGGTTTCGCTGTTTGGGACGCCGAGGCGTATGAGTAATAATATTAATAAGCCGCCTTATTTGGCGCGCCGCACGTAGACAATGTAAAACAACACGGCGTATGCGTAATTTTCTTGTCGTTATTATTTTACGGCCCAGCGAGCGAACACGGCGACTCGACTCGACTCGAGAACTTTTTAGCCTTATCAACTGACTGAAGTTGGAGTCGGAGCGAAACTTTTCGGGACGTCGTCTTGGATTTATGCGCTTGAATTTCACACCTTATTGCATTGCACAGGCATCGCGATGTTGTTGTTGTTGTTGTTGTTGCCGGCCTTAAAACAATTAGCGACGTGTTCGCTGCCCTCTTGCTCTTGCTCTTGCTCTGGCTCTGGCTCTGCTTATGCTTTTCTTGCGCCATTTCGAGGCGAGTTGCGAGGCAACTTAATGCCAATGGCTGGGAAAAGAATCCGAACTCGATGCGGCCAAGTTTGCTCTCTGCGTTGTTGTTGCCGGCTTAATTGGTTGCGCTTGCTCAATGGCTTGTGTCCTGTAGTGTGTCGGTGCATGTGCTATAACTGCATTTTGGCTCGGGTTCAGCGCCTTCTCCACGCTCTCCTCGCTCAAATTCCAACCGCTATTCAACATCCGCCATGTTGTTGGCCGTTAACTTGGCTCGGCTCGACTCGACTCGACTCGACGCGACTCGTCTCGGCTTAAGCCCGGCCAGGTGGGCTAACTGACTAGCTTGTTGGCTTGTTGGCTTCTTGGTTGCCCATAAAACTAAAATAATAGCCGCATAACATTTTATCTACCGCAGTAATAAATATTCAGTTAATTATAGCAACCAGCAACAATATGACAACGAGAAGAGACAGAGAGAGAGAGAGAGAGACAGATGCTAGAAGAGAGCGAGCGCATCATGTATGCAAATGTTATGGCAAAGAGATGTAATAAAACACCGATAAAGTACATAAGAGCAAGAGCCTCGAACATCACTTGCTGAGCAGATGACAAGCCACAAGAAAATAAAAAGACTTTGACAAAATAGGGGACTGGGAGAACAGGGGGGACAGAGGTAAAGATAGGGAGAAGCTGCCAAGTGATGGCCAAGAAATTAAATCAAAAGAAGAGAAACATGCGGGAAGAAGGACTGCTAAGAAACGTATATAACAAGAGAGAAAGAGAAATCAGGTAATATTTTTTTGCTTTTTAATTATTATTCAATATTTTTTCAATTTAAAAAAAATTCTAGTGATGTTGCCAGACCAATTGATTCACACAATTAATATAAGACGCAACCACAACTTAAAAAATAATATTAAATTCTTATCAATAAATTAGAAAGGTATAGTTAAATATAATCTAGAGAGTGACAATCAATTCAGATAATTTTTCAAAAAGACCTATAATCACTATATTGAAACCAACTTAACGGGCATTAATAAAAAATTCGATTTAAACATTTTATTATAAATTCAAAACAGTTGCAACTTTTTTCAAGCTTTTCCAAATAGTCGTATTTTACAGCTATAGTGAATTAAACCGAACTCACATTCCACTAATGATAAAGTTTTCTTCTAATTTTACTCATATTTATCACTATTTTCCCTTAGCTTTTATTTAAGCACAACAACAAAAAACGGTTCGCAAAATTATCGTATGTTACTAGTACAACTTTTCCTGTTTTTCTCCAATATGAATGGATACAATTTGATATGCATACAATATTCAACTATCGTAATATATATATATTTAATTTTACTAGATGATATTAGACGATAATTTCGCAAATAGACGTCGTCGACAAGTTTTATAAATTAAAAAAATATATTTTAAATAAGTGTTGCTTATTAATTTTATTTTTTTTTTTTAAATATAAATTACTTTAAATTTTTATTATTAAAAATTATCTGATAAAATTAACTTCTATTCCACAATTTCATACTCCAATCTGAGCTTTCATTTTATTCTGCCGACCAACAATTTAAATGCTTTGTAAAAAATTCGGCGCTGTTTTTTACACCTATTTCCACAAGCTTGGTAGACCCGTGAGCTTTTCAACTCCAGGTTCAAAGAAGGAGAAAACACGGGGAGAGCGAGAGTGGAGTTGCATTTTTATATTCATTTCGAATATACTACTGAATACAGAACCAATTTTACGATATCATTTTAAAAGCACTTACCTGCGATGGATCATTAGCTGAACTGGACAACCTCAAGCACTATTATGGCGACGATAGCCAAAATGCAGACAACCATGACAATGTAGAAATAGATACACATTGTGAAGCCAAAATGTTGAGATGTTGCCGCCTGTAATATTATTGAGAGCTAAGCACATGACAGCATGATTGACAAGGGGAGAAGGGGAAGGCGATCAGAGGCGAGAGCTAAAGACAATTGACGTGGCCCAAAGGAAGTTTGCGAGGGAACGCGACGAGCACCTCGCAGAACAATGGAGAGCAGCCCGCAATTGCTTGGCTCATTCGCATTGCCATTCCTGGTCTGCCCTGCCCCTCCCTTCCTCCCTTCCTTCCTTGCTCCATCGACAGTCCTTGCAGCATTCTCAGCTGCCCGCTGAACGACCCTCTGTTGCGCATAACCGTTAAAATTTGTGAGCTTTTGTGTGGGGCTCTTTTCAGTCCCTGTTTCCCCTCCACTCCCTCCCCTACCCTTCGGCAGAGCCACATAATGAAACTCGTCATCGCTGTGTGCGTGTGTGTGTGTGTGTTTGGCATTGTTGTTGCCGCCTGTACTTAGCGGTTATAATAATTAAAATGAGCCAAAATAATTTCAGCCAAAAGCATCGATGAAAGGCTAAAATGCTCAATAAATGGCAGAAACGCGCTCGGTGACATGGCCAACATCGGAGGCGTGGCCAGGCGGAGGGGGGCGGGAGGAGCACAACAGTAACTCAATGCTTGTTACCCCCTTGCTGCCCCTCGCCCCTCGACGTCCCCTAGGGGGCAATTAAAGCACACAAAAAACGCAAGCCAAGAAAAAGTTGGCCAAAACTTTTGCCATCGATGACTTGGCAGCCTTCTTGCCAGTCGAAATGGAAATGGAAATGGAAATGGAAGTGGAAGTGGAATAGGAGGGAAGGGGAGGTGAAGTGCTGTGCTGTGCCATGTGATATCGATGTCATCCACTCCCCCCTTTGAGTGGGCGCCCAGAGCAGTCGGCAATGCGTAAAAGTGTTAACCAAAAGCAGTTAAAATTACAAAAGGCAGCAGACGCCATGGCAATGGGCCAGAGCAGGGGGACCACGAGATGAGGGGGGGAGGTGTGGGGAAGGTACTTTGAAAAATTAACACCTAATATCCGCAAAATCGCATCAAAGTATTGTTGTTGAGTGGCGACTCCCCGACCCCCTCCGCTTCTTGCCCCACTCCCCGTTTTGCCACTCGCGACAGTTTGCCTTTTGTTCGACGACAAAACTTTGCAATTTCTTAAAAGTGTCCCCCACCAGCCCCCCTCGAGCAGCTGTTTAACTTAGTTGTAGGCGTTATTAGCAACACTTCAGGCGAGTAGAGGAGTGGTGAGGAGAGGAGAGGAGCGAAAAGGAGGATTTGCCTTCAACTGGAACTTGGTTTTTTTGAACACCTACGCAAGCCAAAAATTGTAGACAATAATGAATCGAGATGGCGACGGGGGAGGGGGAGCAGAGATGGAGATGGCGACAGAGATGGGGGGGGGGGGGGTGAATTGGAGACCGAATTTCGCTATTGTTTCACTCGAGTTGCCAGTTGTTGTTTCGACATTTCGGCATTGTTGTAAGTTGACACCGCAGCAATGAGTTAATAAGGCGATAAAAATGTTTTCTGCCGCCATTCAGTCAAAGTGCTCGCCGGCAATGTTAGGGGCAAGGCGAAGGGGTGACGACGCAACCCCTTGAGGCAGCTGCAAATCAAAGTGGAAATATTAACAGAATGCCGCAGTTGCTAAACCGCTTTTGCTTGCATATGGCTGGAACGGGTTGGCGGGACGGGGTGCGTGGCAAGGGGGTAGGGGTGGGGAGGTGGTAAGCGTAGTTGGAGAAGGGTGTCACCCCACCTACCCCCTTCCCCCCTTTGGACCTGCCTGCTGCCTCCGTTGGGCAAACTGATCCGAAAAGCGAAACCGAAGCGACAGCAATAAAACCAGTTCATCTCCCTCGCAGTCTGTCTCTTTCTTGCCATTTGCAACCCCTCTCCATCCCCCCCCCACCCTGTCCTCTGAATGTGTGATATGTGAGCGGCAAAGATATGCGCATATATGTATGTATTTTATATATATTTTTAATTATTTTCATTTCATGTCTTTTAATTAACATGCCTAATAAAACACATGCCGATGGCTTTTGGCCGGGGGCGGGGCGGGGCGAGGCGGGGCGAGGCGGGGCGAGGCGAGGGCGTCTTCAAATTTGTTGCTGCAGGTACATAGAGGGGAGGGAGGTGGGGGGGAGAGGTGGAGAGGGAGGGGTGCAGGGGCTGCTACGCCTTACAAGGCACACACAGAGAGAGAGAGCATAAAAAGATATTGTCGGCAGTCGACAGGCGGCCATCACACAGTCTGATGTATGCAAATAACACCCGCTCAACACACACACACACACATGCCCCCTGAACACACACACACACACACATGGGCAAAGAAAAACTTGCAAAGCCTTTGAATCGTGCGCTGCCTGCTAAAAATCCCAAAATATAAATAATTAAAAAGAAAATGTTGCTGGCAAATCAAGCGAGTCCTCATCGTGCTGTTTTTGCGGTGGGTTGGGGACGGGGTGAGGGGAGTGGGGAGAGGGGTGGCTCAATTGCGGGGTTGGGGCAGACGATGAGACGTTTCTTGTAATTATGAAGCCTGCCTTCTCCTCCTCCCCACCCATCCGGCCCATCTCTCTAAAATGCGGCCACAGCCAGACAAGGCCGACTTTGGCGCCCCCTTCCTCATCCCCATCCCCATTCGCTGCTACCCCTAGTTGGGGGTGTACCGTATCACCGCTTTACTCTTTGCGGTTTTTACAAATGCATAATGCTGATTACGGGCAATAATTTTATGAATTTATGTAAACGTTCCCAGTCGCTGTCGAGTTGCCCGAGTTGAAGGTGTGCCTCCTCCTGATAAGCGGGAGGATAACACTGTGTATGTGTGTGTGTGTGTGTGCTTGCATGTGTGTGCGAGTGTGTGTGTGTGCCATAAACTCTTTAAATACTCGCCTATCTGCAGCGAGTCTATGCCTCCCACAAGTCCCATAAATTCTCCAAGAAATTGTCAAATTTTATGTCATGAGTTTGCGTTTTTTCTCCACGCGGCTTCTTCATTTTGTTGTTTGTCTCACCAACTTGTTTATAGCCCGATAGCCCAAATCTTTAGCACATTAAGAAATTGTCTATCTAAAACTATACAACAAGAATAAATACCATAGCAGCAAACCCAAACGATAATACTGTGACACCCTTTTTCATGCTAATATTTGGATAATATTTCCAAAAATATATTTAAAAATATTTTGAAATTATACTTAATACTTTATACTCTGATAAAGAGTGTTGAATTAATTATTTAAATATGTCAAATAAATAAAAAGTCAAAAGCAAGATCAAGCGAACATTCTTTGATATACATTACAATACAAATATTTGGAGTAAGTGAATTCTTCTTTTAAGTCATAATTCACTTTTAAAATAGTAATCATTTATAAAAAATATGTTTTTTAAACTTAACTCTTAAAATTG
>JAWNPT010000097.1:0-63646 GCA_035047365.1 Drosophila ustulata
AAAACATCTGCAGGTGAGTGGTGTTGCGCAAGGCATGTTATATAAAAAAAATTTCACATTTGAAATTCATATGACCTATGAGTAATATGTTGCCGGCATAGGTCACATATTATATGGATTGATAAAATATTGAAGTTAAATGTTTTATTATTAAATTAATGCCACATAAAGCTATATTGGAAGATGGTAATCAATACAAGTGTGTCTCAAAAAAATGTTTCACATGTTAAAACTATATCATTTTGACATATTCATAAGAGCTATAATTATCAAAATGTGAAATAAATTGCTTAAGAAATAAAAAGTTTACATGCAAAAAAAATTTTATTTGAGAAAATTTCTATACGAAAAAAGGCTACCTTTCGGAAAACGTGTCACAAAACCTCTATAGGTGAGTAGTGTCGCGCAAGGCATGTTATATAAAAAAAATTTCTCATATGAAATTCATATGACCGTGGAGTAATATATTTGCCGGCATACGTCACATATTATATGGATTGATAAAATATTGAAGTTAAATGTTTTATTATTAAATTAATGCAACATAATGCTATATTGCAAGATGGTACTCAATACAAGTGTGTCTCAAAAAAAATATTTCACATGTTAAAACTACATCATTTTGATATATTCATAAGAGTTATAACCATCACATGTGAAATAAATTGCTTAAGAAAAAAAAAATTTTCATGAAAAAAATTTTTATTTAAGAAAATTTCTATATGAAAAAAGACTACCTTTCGGAAAACGTGTCACAAAACCTTTGTAGGGAAGTAGTGTCGCGCAAGCAACGTAATATGAAAAAATTTTAACATGTGAAACTCATATGACTGTGAAGTTGTGTGTGTCAAATATAGAAATTTTTCTCTTATTGACACAAAATTTAAGAACAAAATTATTTATATTGAATATCATAAAATTTCTTAAAGTCATGCAAATTTTGCATATGAAAAAAATTTCCTTTCAGAAAAAGTTTCATATAAAAAAATGTCCCCTTTCGGAAAACGTGTCACAAAACATCTACAGGTGAGTGGTGTCGCGCAAGGCATGTTATATGAAAAAAATTTCACATTTGAAATTCATATGACCGATGAGTAATATGTTGCCAGCAAAGGTCACATATTATATGAATTGATAAAATATTGAAGTTAAATGTTTTATTAATAAATTAATGCAACATAAAGCTATATTGGAAGATGGTAATCAATACAAGTGTGTCTCAAAAAAAATGTTTCACATGTTAAAACTATATCATTTTGATATATTAATAAGAGCTATAATTATCACATGTGAAATAAATTGCTTAAGAAACAAAAAATTTACATGAAAAAAAAATTTTATTTGAGAAAATTTCTATACGAAAAAAGGCTACCTTTCGGAAAACGTGTCACAAAACATCTATAGGTGAGTGGTGTCGCGCAAGGCATGTTATATGAAAAAAATTTCACATTTGAAATTCATATGACCGATGAGTAATATGTTGCCGGCATAGGTCACATATTATATGGATTGATAAAATATTGAAGTTAAATGTTTTATTAATAAATTAATGCAACATAAAGCTATATTGGAAGATGGTAATCAATACAAGTGTGTCTCAAAAAAAATGTTTCACATGTTAAAACTATATCATTTTGATATATTCATAAGAGCTATAATTATCACATGTGAAATAAATTGCTTAAGAAATAAAAAATTTACATGAAAAAAAATTTTATTTGAGAAAATTTCTATACGAAAAAAGGCTACCTTTCGGAAAACGTGTCACAAAACCTCTATAGGTGAGTAGTGTCGCGCAAGGCATGTTATATGAAAAAAATTTCACATTTGAAATTCAAATGACCGATAGAGTAATATGTTGCCGGCATAGGTCACATATTATATGGATTGATAAAATATTGAAGTTAAATGTTTTATTAATAAATTAATGCAACATAAAGCTATATTGGAAGATGGTAATCAATACAAGTGTGTCTCAAAAAAAATGTTTCACATGTTAAAACTATATCATTTTAATATATTCATAAGAGCTATAATTATCACATGTGAAATTAATTGCTTAAGAAATAAAAAATTTTCATGAAAAAAAATTTTATTTAAGAAAATTTCTATATGAAAAAAGACTACCTTTCGGAAAACGTATCACAAAACCTTTGTAGGGAAGTAGTGTCGCGCAAGCAACGTAATATGAAAAAATTTTAACATGTGAAACTCATATGACTGTGAAGTTGTGTGTGTCAAATATAATAATTTTTCTCTTATTGACACAAAATGTAAGAACAAAATTATTCATATTGAATATCATAAAATTTATTAAAGTCATGCAAATTTTGCATATGAAAAAAATTTCCTTTGAGAAAAAGTTTCATATGAAAAAATGTCACCTTTCGGAAAACGTGTCACAAAACATCTACAGGTGAGTGGTGTCGCGCAAGGCATGTTATATGAAAAAAATTTCACATTTGAAATTCATATGACCGATGAGTAATATGTTGCCGGCATAGGTCACATATTATATGGATTGATAAAATATTGAAGTTCAATGTTTTATTATTAAATTAATGCAAAAAAATGATATATTGCAAGATGGTACTCCATACAATTGTGTCTCAAAAAAAAATATTTCACATGTTAAAACTACATCATTTTGATATATTCACAAGAGTTATAAATTTCACATGTGAAATAAATTGCTTAAGAAATAAAAAGTTTACATGCAAAAAAATTTTTATTTGGGAGAATTTCTATATGAAAAAGGCTACTTTTCGGAAAACGTGTCACAAAACATCTACAGGTGAGTGGTGTTGCGCAAGGCATTTTATATAAAAAAAATTTCACATTTGAAATTCATATGACCTATGAGTAATATGTTGCCGGCATAGGTCACATATTATATGGATTGATAAAATATTGAAGTTAAATGTTTTATTAATAAATTAATGCAACATAAAGCTATATTGGATGATGGTAATCAATACAAGTGTGTCTCAAAAAAATGTTTCACATGTTAAAACTATATCATTTTGATATATTCATAAAAGCTATAATTATCACATGTGAAATAAATTGCTTAAGAAATAAAAAGTTAACATGCAAAAAAAATTTTATTTGAGAAAATTTCTATACGAAAAAAGGCTACCTTTCGGAAAACGTGTCACAAAACCTCTATAGGTGAGTAGTGTCGCGCAAGGCATGTTATATAAAAAAAATTTCTCATATGAAATTCATATGACCGTGGAGTAATATATTTGCCGGCATAGGTCACATATTATATGGATTGATAAAATATTGAAGTTAAATGTTTTATTATTAAATTAATGCAACATAAAGCTATATTGGAAGATGGTTATCAATACAAGTGTGTCTCAAAAAAATGTTTCACATGTTAAAACTATATCATTTTGATATGTTCATAAGAGTTATAACCATCACATGTGAAATAAATTGCTTAAGAAATAAAAAATTTTCATGAAAAAAAAGTTTATTTAAGAAAATTTCTATATGAAAAAAGACTACCTTCCGGAAAACATGTCTCAAAACCTTTGTAGGGAAGTAGTGTCGCGCAAGCAACGTAATATGAAAAAATTTTAACATGTGAAACTCATATGACTGTGAAGTTGTGTGTGTCAAATATAGTAATTTTTCTCTTATTGACACAAAATTTAAGAACAAAATTATTCATATTGAATATCATAAAATTTCTTAATGTCATGCAAATTTTGCATATGACAAATATTTCCTTTGAGAAAAAGTTTCATATGAAAAAATGTCACCTTTCGGAAAACGTGTCACAAAACATCTACAGGTGAGTGGTGTTGCGCAAGGCATGTTATATAAAAAAAATTTCACATTTGAAAAAAAATTTTTATTTGAGAAAATTTCTATACGAAAAAAGGCTACCTTTCGGAAAACGTGTCACAAAACCTCTATAGGTGAGTAGTGTCGCGCAAGGCATGTTATATAAAAAAAATTTCTCATATGAAATTCACATGACCGATGAGTAATATGTTGCCGGCATAGGTCACATATTATATGGATTGATAAAATATTGAAATTAAATGTTCTATTATTAAATTAATGTAACATAATGCTATGTTGCAAGATGGTACTCAATACAAGTGTGTCTCAAAAATAAATATTTCACAATACCTCTATGGAGGAGTGGTGTCGCGCAAGGCATGATATATGAAAACAATTTTACATATGAAATTCATATGACCGTGGAATTATATGTTGCCAGCAAAGGTCACATATTATATGAAGTGATAAAATATTGAAGTTAAATGTTTTATTAATAAATTAATGCAACATAAAGCTATATTGGAAGATGGTAATCAATACAAGTGTGTCTCAAAAAAAATGTTTCACATGTTAAAACTATATCATTTTGATATATTCATAAGAGCTATAATTATCACATGTGAAATAAATTGCTTAAGAAACAAAAAATTTACATGAAAAATAAATTTAATTTGAGAAAATTTCTATATGAAAAAAGACAACCTTTGTGTGTGTCAAATATAATAATTTTTCTCTTATTGACACAAAATGTAAGAACAAAATTATTCATATTGAAAATCATAAAATTTGTTAAAGTCATGCAAATTTTGCATATTTAAAAAATTTCCTTTGAGAAAAAGTTTCATATGAAAAAATGTCACCTTTCGGAAAACGTGTCACAAAACATCTACAGGTGAGTGGTGTCTCGCAAGGCATGTTATATGAAAAAAATTTCACATTTGAAATTCATATGAGCGTAGAGTAATATGTTGCCGGCATAGGTCACATATTATATGGATTGATAAAATATTGAAGTTAAATGTTTTATTATTAAATTAATGCAACATAATGTTATATTGCAAGATGGTACTCAATACAAGTGTCTCAAAAAAAATATTTCACATGTTAAAACTACATCATTTTGATATATTCACAAGAGTTATAAATTTCACATGTGAAATAAATTGCTTAAGAAATAAAAAGTTTACATGCAAAAAAATTTTTATTTGGGAGAATTTCTATATGAAAAAGGCTACTTTTCGGAAAACGTGTCACAAAACATCTACAGGTGAGTGGTGTTGCGCAAGGCATGTTATATAAAAAAAATTTCACATTTGAAATTCATATGACCTATGAGTAATATGTTGCCGGCATAGGTCACATATTATATGGATTGATAAAATATTGAAGTTAAATGTTTTATTATTAAATTAATGCCACATAAAGCTATATTGGAAGATGGTAATCAATACAAGTGTGTCTCAAAAAAATGTTTCACATGTTAAAACTATATCATTTTGACATATTCATAAGAGCTATAATTATCAAAATGTGAAATAAATTGCTTAAGAAATAAAAAGTTTACATGCAAAAAAAATTTTATTTGAGAAAATTTCTATACGAAAAAAGGCTACCTTTCGGAAAACGTGTCACAAAACCTCTATAGGTGAGTAGTGTCGCGCAAGGCATGTTATATAAAAAAAATTTCTCATATGAAATTCATATGACCGTGGAGTAATATATTTGCCGGCATACGTCACATATTATATGGATTGATAAAATATTGAAGTTAAATGTTTTATTATTAAATTAATGCAACATAATGCTATATTGCAAGATGGTACTCAATACAAGTGTGTCTCAAAAAAAATATTTCACATGTTAAAACTACATCATTTTGATATATTCATAAGAGTTATAACCATCACATGTGAAATAAATTGCTTAAGAAAAAAAAAATTTTCATGAAAAAAATTTTTATTTAAGAAAATTTCTATATGAAAAAAGACTACCTTTCGGAAAACGTGTCACAAAACCTTTGTAGGGAAGTAGTGTCGCGCAAGCAACGTAATATGAAAAAATTTTAACATGTGAAACTCATATGACTGTGAAGTTGTGTGTGTCAAATATAGTAATTTTTCTCTTATTGACACAAAATGTAAGAACAAAATTATTCATATTGAATATCATAAAATTTATTAAAGTCATGCAAATTTTGCATATGAAAAAAATTTCCTTTGAGAAAAAGTTTCATATAAAAAAATTTCACCTTTCGGAAAACGTGTCACAAAACATCTACAGGTGAGTGGTGTCGCGCAAGGCATGTTATATGAAAAAAATTTCACATTTGAAATTCATATGACCGATGAGTAATATGTTGCCGGCATAGGTCACATATTATATGGATTGATAAAATATTGAAGTTAAATGTTTTATTAATAAATTAATGCAACATAAAGCTATATTGGAAGATGGTAATCAATACAAGTGTGTCTCAAAAAAAATGTTTCACATGTTAAAACTATATCATTTTGATATATTAATAAGAGCTATAATTATCACATGTGAAATAAATTGCTTAAGAAACAAAAAATTTACATGAAAAAAAAATTTTATTTGGGAACATTTGTATATGAATAAAGGTTTCCTTTCGGAAAACGTGTCTCGAAACCTATACGGAGGAGTGGTGTCACGCAAGGCATGTTTTATGAAAAAAATTTCACATTTGAAATTCACATGACCGATGAGTAATATGTTGCCGGCATAGGTCACATATTATATGGATTGATAAAATATTGAAGTTAAATGTTTTATTAATAAATTAATGCAACATAAAGCTATATTGGAAGATGGTAATCAATACAAGTGTGTCTAAAAAAAAATGTTTCACATGTTAAAACTATATCATTTTGATATATTCATAAGAGCTATAATTATCACATGTGAAATAAATTGCTTAAGAAACAAAAAATTTACATCAAAAAAAAATTTTATTTGAGAAAATTTCTATATGAAAAAAGACAACCTTTCGGAAAACTTGTCACAAAACATTTGTAGGGAAGTAGTGTCGCGCGAGCAACGTAATATGAAAAAATTTTAACATGTGAAACTCATATGACTGTGAAGTTGTGTGTGTCAAATAGAGTAATTTTTCTCTTAATGACACAAAATTTAAAAACAAAATTATTCATATTGAATATCATAAAATTTATTGAAGTCATGCAAATTTTGCATAAAAAAAAATTTCCTTTGAGAAAAAGTTTCAAATGAAAAAATGTCACCTTTCGGAAAACGTGTCACAAAACATCTACAGGTGAGTGGTGTCCCGCAGGGCATGTTATATGAAAAAAATTTCACATTTGAAATTCATATGACCGATGAGTAATATGTTGCCGGCATAGGTCACATATTATATGGATTGATAAAATATTGAAGTTAAATGTTTTATTATTAAATTAATGCAAAAAAATGATATATTGCAAGATGGTACTCAATACAAGTGTGTCTCAAATAAAATATTTCACATGTTAAAACTACATCATTTTGATATATTCATAAGAGTTATAATTATCACATGTGAAATAAATTGCATAAGAAATAAAAAGTTTACATGCAAAAAAAATTTTATTTGGGAACATTTATATATGAATAAAGGTTTCCTTTCGGAAAACGTGTCTCAAAACCTATACGGAGGAGTGGTGTCGCGCAAGGCATGTTTTATGAAAAAAATTTCACATATGAAATTCAAATGACCGTAGAGTAATATGTTGCCGGCATAGGTCACATATTATATGGATTGATAAAATATTGAAGTTAAATGTTTTATTATTAAATTAATGCAACATAATGCAATATTGCAAGATGGTACTCAATACAAGTGTGTCTTAAAAAAAATATTTCACATGTTAAAACTACATCATTTTGATATATTCATAAGAGTTATAACCATCACATGTGAAATAAATTGCTTAAGAAATAAAAAATTTTCATGAAAAAAAATTTTATTTAAGAAAATTTCTATATGAAAAAAGACAACCTTTCGGAAAACTGGTCACAAAACCTTTGTAGGGAAGTAGTGTCGCGCAAGCAACGTAATATGAAAAAATTTTAACATGTGAAACTCATATGACTGTGAAGTTGTGTGTGTCAAATATAGTAATTTTTTTCTTATTGACACAAAATTTAAGAACAAAATTATTCATATTGAATATCATAAAATTTATTAAAGTCATGCAAATTTTGCATATGAAAAAAATTTCCTTTGAGAAAAAGTTTCATATGAAAAAATGTCACCTTTTGGAAAACGTGTCACAAAACATCTACAGGTGAGTGGTGTCGCGCAAGGCATGTTATATGAAAATATTTCACATTTGAAATTCATATGACCGATGAGTAATATGTTGCCAGCAAAGGTCACATATTATATAAATTGATAAAATATTGAAGTTAAATGTTTTATTAATAAATTAATGCAACATAAAGCTATATTGCAAGATGGTACTCAATACAAGTGTGTCTCAAAAAAAATATTTCACATGTTAAAACTACATCATTTTAATATATTCATAAGAGTTATAACCATCACATCTGAAATTAATTGCTTAAGAAATAAAAAATTTTCATGAAAAAAAATTTTAATTAAGAAAATTTCTATATGAAAAAAGACTACCTTTCGGAAAACGTGTCACAAAACCTTTGTAGGGAAGTAGTGTCGCGCAAGCAACGTAATATAAAAAAATTTTAACATGTGAAACACATATGACTGTGAAGTTGTGTGTGTCAAATATAGTAATTTTTCTCTTATTGACACAAAATGTAAGAACAAAATTATTCATATTGAATATCATAAAATTTATTAAAGTCATGCAAATTTTGCATATGAAAAAAATTTCCTTTGAGAAAAAGTTTCATATGAAAAAATGTCACCTTTCGGAAAACGTGTCACAAAACATCTACAGGTGAGTGGTGTCGCGCAAGGCATGTTATATGAAAAAAATTTCACATTTGAAATTCATATGACCGTAGAGTAATATGTTGCCGGCATAGGTCACATATTATATGGATGGATAAAATATTGAAGTTAAATGTTTTATTATTAAATTAATGCAAAAAAATGCTATATTGCAAGATGGTACTCAATACAATTGTGTCTCAAAAAAAAAATTTCACATGTTAAAACTACATCATTTTGATATATTCACAAGAGTTATAAATTTCACATTTGAAATAAATTGCTTAAGAAATAAAAAGTTTACATGCAAAAAAATTTTTATTTGGGAGAATTTCTATATGAAAAAGGCTACTTTTCGGAAAACGTGTCACAAAACATCTACAGGTGAGTGGTGTTGCGCAAGGCATGTTATATAAAAAAAATTTCACATTTGAAATTCATATGACCTATGAGTAATATGTTGCCGGCATAGGTCACATATTATATGGATTGATAAAATATTGAAGTTAAATGTTTTATTAATAAATTAATGCAACATAAAGCTATATTGGAAGATGGTAATCAATACAAGTGTGTCTCAAAAAAATGTTTCACATGTTAAAACTATATCATTTTGATATATTCATAAGAGCTATAATTATCACATGTGAAATAAATTGCTTAAGAAATAAAAAGTTAACATGCAAAAAAAATTTTATTTGAGAAAATTTCTATACGAAAAAAGGCTACATTTCGGAAAACGTGTCACAAAACCTCTATAGGTGAGTAGTGTCGCGCAAGGCATGTTATATAAAAAAAATTTCTCATATGAAATTCATATGACCGTGGAGTAATATATTTGCCGGCATAGGTCACATATTATATGGATTGATAAAATATTGAAGTTAAATGTTTTATTATTAAATTAATGCAACATAAAGCTATATTGGAAGATGGTAATCAATACAAGTGTGTCTCAAAAAAATGTTTCACATGTTAAAACTATATCATTTTGATATGTTCATAAGAGTTATAACCATCACATGTGAAATAAATTGCTTAAGAAATAAAAAATTTTCATGAAAAAAAAGTTTATTTAAGAAAATTTCTATATGAAAAAAGACTACCTTCCGGAAAACGTGTCTCAAAACCTTTGTAGGGAAGTAGTGTCGCGCAAGCAACGTAATATGAAAAAATTTTAACATGTGAAACTCATATGACTGTGAAGTTGTGTGTGTCAAATATAGTAATTTTTCTCTTATTGACACAAAATTTAAGAACAAAATTATTCATATTGAATATCATAAAATTTCTTAATGTCATGCAAATTTTGCATATGACAAATATTTCCTTTGAGAAAAAGTTTCATATGAAAAAATGTCACCTTTCGGAAAACGTGTCACAAAACATCTACAGGTGAGTGGTGTTGCGCAAGGCATGTTATATAAAAAAAATTTCACATTTGAAATTCATATGACCTATGAGTAATATGTTGCCAGCAAAGGTCACATATTATATGAATTGATAAAATATTGAAGTTAAATGTTTTATTAATAAATTAATGCAACATAAAGCTATATTGGAAGATGGTAATCAATACAAGTGTGTCTCAAAAAAAATGTTTCACATGTTAAAACTATATCATTTTGATATATTCATAAGAGCTATAATTATCACATGTGAAATAAATTGCTTAAGAAATAAAAAGTTTACATGCAAAAAAATTTTTATTTGAGAAAATTTCTATACGAAAAAAGGCTACCTTTCGGAAAACGTGTCACAAAACCTCTATAGGTGAGTAGTGTCGCGCAAGGCATGTTATATAAAAAAAATTTCTCATATGAAATTCACATGACCGATGAGTAATATGTTGCCGGCATAGGTCACATATTATATGGATTGATAAAATATTGAAATTAAATGTTCTATTATTAAATTAATGTAACATAATGCTATGTTGCAAGATGGTACTCAATACAAGTGTGTCTCAAAAATAAATATTTCACATGTTAAAACTACATAATTTTGATATATTCATAAGAGCTATAAATTTCACATGTGAAATAAATTGCTTATGAAATATAAAATAAACATGTGAAAAAAATGTCATTTGAGAAAAAGTTTCATATCAAAAAAGTCTACTTTTCGGAAAACGTTTCACAATACCTCTATGGAGGAGTGGTGTCGCGCAAGGCATGATATATGAAAACAATTTTACATATGAAATTCATATGACCGTGGAATTATATGTTGCCAGCAAAGGTCACATATTATATGGATTGATAAAATATTGAAGTTAAATGTTTTATTATTAAATTAATGCAACATAATGTTAGATTGCAAGATGGTACTCAATACAAGTGTGTCTCAAAAAAAATATTTCACATGTTAAAACTACATCATTTTGATATATTCACAAGAGTTATAAATTTCACATGTGAAATAAATTGCTTAAGAAATAAAAAGTTTACATGCAAAAAAATTTTTATTTGGGAGAATTTCTATATGAAAAAGGCTACTTTTCGGAAAACGTGTCACAAAACATCTGCAGGTGAGTGGTGTTGCGCAAGGCATGTTATATAAAAAAAATTTCACATTTGAAATTCATATGACCTATGAGTAATATGTTGCCGGCATAGGTCACATATTATATGGATTGATAAAATATTGAAGTTAAATGTTTTATTATTAAATTTATGCCACATAAAGCTATATTGGAAGATGGTAATCAATACAAGTGTGTCTCAAAAAAATGTTTCACATGTTAAAACTATATCATTTTGACATATTCATAAGAGCTATAATTATCAAAATGTGAAATAAATTGCTTAAGAAATAAAAAGTTTACATGCAAAAAAAATTTTATTTGAGAAAATTTCTATACGAAAAAAGGCTACCTTTCGGAAAACGTGTCACAAAACCTCTATAGGTGAGTAGTGTCGCGCAAGGCATGTTATATAAAAAAAATTTCTCATATGAAATTCATATGACCGTGGAGTAATATATTTGCCGGCATACGTCACATATTATATGGATTGATAAAATATTGAAGTTAAATGTTTTATTATTAAATAAATGCAACATAATGCTATATTGCAAGATGGTACTCAATACAAGTGTGTCTCAAAAAAAATATTTCACATGTTAAAACTACATCATTTTGATATATTCATAAGAGTTATAACCATCACATGTGAAATAAATTGCTTAAGAAAAAAAAAATTTTCATGAAAAAAATTTTTATTTAAGAAAATTTCTATATGAAAAAAGACTACCTTTCGGAAAACGTGTCACAAAACCTTTGTAGGGAAGTAGTGTCGCGCAAGCAACGTAATATGAAAAAATTTTAACATGTGAAACTCATATGACTGTGAAGTTGTGTGTGTCAAATAGAGTAATTTTTCTCTTATTGACACAAAATTTAAAAACAAAATTATTCATATTGAATATCATAAAATTTATTGAAGTCATGCAAATTTTGCATATGAAAAAAATTTCCTTTGAGAAAAAGTTTCAAATGAAAAAATGTCACCTTTCGGAAAACGTGTCACAAAACATCTACAGGTGAGTGGTGTCGCGCAGGGCATGTTATATGAAAAAAATTTCACATTTGAAATTCATATGACCGATGAGTAATATGTTGCCGGCATAGGTCACATATTATATGGATTGATAAAATATTGAAGTTAAATGTTTTATTAATAAATTAATGCAACATAAAGCTATATTGGAAGATGGTAATCAATACAAGTGTGTCTCAAAAAAAATGTTTCACATGTTAAAACTATATCATTTTGATATATTCATAAGAGCTATAATTATCACATGTGAAATAAATTGCTTAAGAAACAAAAAATTTACATGAAAAAAAAATTTTATTTGGGAACATTTGTATATGAATAAAGGTTTCCTTTCGGAAAACGTGTCTCGAAACCTATACGGAGGAGTGGTGTCACGCAAGGCATGTTTTATGAAAAAAATTTCACATTTGAAATTCACATGACCGATGAGTAATATGTTGCCGGCATAGGTCACATATTATATGGATTGATAAAATATTGAAGTTAAATGTTTTATTATTAAATTAATGCAACATAATGCAATATTGCAAGATGGTACTCAATACAAGTGTATCTCAAAAAAAATATTTCACATGTTAAAACTACATCATTTTGATATATTCATAAGAGTTATAACCATCATATGTGAAATAAATTGCTTAAGAAATAAAAAATTTACATGAAAAAAAAATTTATTTGAGAAAAAGTTTCATATGAAAAAAAGTCACCTTTCGGAAAACGTGTCACAAAACATCTACAGGTGAGTGGTGTCGCGCAAGGCATGTTATATGAAAAAAATTTCACATTTGAAATTCATATGACCGATGAGTAATATGTTGCCGGCATAGGTCACATATTATATGGATTGATAAAATATTGAAGTTAAATGTTTTATTAATAAATTAATGCAACATAAAGCTATATTGGAAGATGGTAATCAATACAAGTGTGTCTAAAAAAAAATGTTTCACATGTTAAAACTATATCATTTTGATATATTCATAAGAGCTATAATTATCACATGTGAAATAAATTGCTTAAGAAACAAAAAATTTACATCAAAAAAAAATTTTATTTGAGAAAATTTCTATATGAAAAAAAGACAACCTTTCGGAAAACTTGTCACAAAACATTTGTAGGGAAGTAGTGTCGCGCGAGCAACGTAATATGAAAAAATTTTAACATGTGAAACTCATATGACTGTGAAGTTGTGTGTGTCAAATAGAGTAATTTTTCTCTTATTGACACAAAATTTAAAAACAAAATTATTCATATTGAATATCATAAAATTTATTGAAGTCATGCAAATTTTGCATAAAAAAAAATTTCCTTTGAGAAAAAGTTTCAAATGAAAAAATGTCACCTTTCGGAAAACGTGTCACAAAACATCTACAGGTGAGTGGTGTCCCGCAGGGCATGTTATATGAAAAAAATTTCACATTTGAAATTCATATGACCGATGAGTAATATGTTGCCGGCATAGGTCACATATTATATGGATTGATAAAATATTGAAGTTAAATGTTTTATTATTAAATTAATGCAAAAAAATGATATATTGCAAGATGGTACTCAATACAAGTGTGTCTCAAATAAAATATTTCACATGTTAAAACTACATCATTTTGATATATTCATAAGAGTTATAATTATCACATGTGAAATAAATTGCATAAGAAATAAAAAGTTTACATGCAAAAAAAATTTTATTTGGGAACATTTATATATGAATAAAGGTTTCCTTTCGGAAAACGTGTCTCAAAACCTATACGGAGGAGTGGTGTCGCGCAAGGCATGTTTTATGAAAAAAATTTCACATATGAAATTCAAATGACCGTAGAGTAATATGTTGCCGGCATAGGTCACATATTATATGGATTGATAAAATATTGAAGTTAAATGTTTTATTATTAAATTAATGCAACATAATGCAATATTGCAAGATGGTACTCAATACAAGTGTGTCTTAAAAAAAATATTTCACATGTTAAAACTACATCATTTTGATATATTCATAAGAGTTATAACCATCACATGTGAAATAAATTGCTTAAGAAATAAAAAATTTTCATGAAAAAAAATTTTATTTAAGAAAATTTCTATATAAAAAAAGACAACCTTTCGGAAAACTGGTCACAAAACCTTTGTAGGGAAGTAGTGTCGCGCAAGCAACGTAATATGAAAAAATTTTAACATGTGAAACTCATATGACTGTGAAGTTGTGTGTGTCAAATATAGTAATTTTTTTCTTATTGACACAAAATTTAAGAACAAAATTATTCATATTGAATATCATAAAATTTATTAAAGTCATGCAAATTTTGCATATGAAAAAAATTTCCTTTGAGAAAAAGTTTCATATGAAAAAATGTCACCTTTTGGAAAACGTGTCACAAAACATCTACAGGTGAGTGGTGTCGCGCAAGGCATGTTATATGAAAATATTTCACATTTGAAATTCATATGACCGATGAGTAATATGTTGCCAGCAAAGGTCACATATTATATAAATTGATAAAATATTGAAGTTAAATGTTTTATTAATAAATTAATGCAACATAAAGCTATATTGCAAGATGGTACTCAATACAAGTGTGTCTCAAAAAAAATATTTCACATGTTAAAACTACATCATTTTAATATATTCATAAGAGTTATAACCATCACATCTGAAATTAATTGCTTAAGAAAAAAAAATTTTCATGAAAAAAAATTTTAATTAAGAAAATTTCTATATGAAAAAAGACTACCTTTCGGAAAACGTGTCACAAAACCTTTGTAGGGAAGTAGTGTCGCGCAAGCAACGTAATATAAAAAAATTTTAACATGTGAAACACATATGACTGTGAAGTTGTGTGTGTCAAATATAGTAATTTTTCTCTTATTGACACAAAATGTAAGAACAAAATTATTCATATTGAATATCATAAAATTTATTAAAGT
Source organism: Drosophila ustulata (assembly GCA_035047365.1). Lineage (NCBI taxonomy): Eukaryota > Metazoa > Arthropoda > Insecta > Diptera > Drosophilidae > Drosophila > Drosophila ustulata. The sequence continues at coordinate 15,214 of JAWNPT010000097.1, forward strand.
CATGCAAATTTTGCATATGAAAAAAATTTCCTTTGAGAAAAAGTTTCATATGAAAAAATGTCACCTTTCGGAAAACGTGTCACAAAACATCTACAGGTGAGTGGTGTCGCGCAAGGCATGTTATATGAAAAAAATTTCACATTTGAAATTCATATGACCGTAGAGTAATATGTTGCCGGCATAGGTCACATATTATATGGATGGATAAAATATTGAAGTTAAATGTTTTATTATTAAATTAATGCAAAAAAATGCTATATTGCAAGATGGTACTCAATACAATTGTGTCTCAAAAAAAAATATTTCACATGTTAAAACTACATCATTTTGATATATTCACAAGAGTTATAAATTTCACATTTGAAATAAATTGCTTAAGAAATAAAAAGTTTACATGCAAAAAAATTTTTATTTGGGAGAATTTCTATATGAAAAAGGCTACTTTTCGGAAAACGTGTCACAAAACATCTACAGGTGAGTGGTGTTGCGCAAGGCATGTTATATAAAAAAAATTTCACATTTGAAATTCATATGACCTATGAGTAATATGTTGCCGGCATAGGTCACATATTATATGGATTGATAAAATATTGAAGTTAAATGTTTTATTAATAAATTAATGCAACATAAAGCTATATTGGAAGATGGTAATCAATACAAGTGTGTCTCAAAAAAATGTTTCACATGTTAAAACTATATCATTTTGATATATTCATAAGAGCTATAATTATCACATGTGAAATAAATTGCTTAAGAAATAAAAAGTTAACATGCAAAAAAAATTTTATTTGAGAAAATTTCTATACGAAAAAAGGCTACATTTCGGAAAACGTGTCACAAAACCTCTATAGGTGAGTAGTGTCGCGCAAGGCATGTTATATAAAAAAAATTTCTCATATGAAATTCATATGACCGTGGAGTAATATATTTGCCGGCATAGGTCACATATTATATGGATTGATAAAATATTGAAGTTAAATGTTTTATTATTAAATTAATGCAACATAAAGCTATATTGGAAGATGGTAATCAATACAAGTGTGTCTCAAAAAAATGTTTCACATGTTAAAACTATATCATTTTGATATGTTCATAAGAGTTATAATTATCACATGTGAAATAAATTGCTTAAGAAACAAAAAATTTACATGCAAAAAAAATTTTATTTGGGAACATTTATATATGAAAAAAGGTTTCCTTTCGGAAAACGTGTCTCAAAACCTATACGGAGGAGTGGTGTCGCGCAAGGCATGTTTTATGAAAAAAATTTCACATATGAAATTCAAATGACCGTAGAGTAATATGTTGCCGGCATAGGTCACATATTATATGGATTGATAAAATATTGAAATTAAATGTTTTATTATTAAATTAATGCAACATAATGCAATATTGCAAGATGGTACTCAATACAAGTGTGTCTCAAAAATAAATATTTCACATGTTAAAACTACATAATTTTGATATATTCATAAGAGCTATAAATTTCACATGTGAAATAAATTGCTTATGAAATATAAAATTTACATGTGAAAAAAATTTCATTTGAGAAAAAGTTTCATATGAAAAAAGTCTACTTTTCGGAAAACGTGTCACAAAACCTCTATAGGTGAGTAGTGTCGCGCAAGGCATGTTATATAAAAAAAATTTCTCATATGAAATTCACATGACCGATGAGTAATATGTTGCCGGCATAGGTCACATATTATATGGATTGATAAAATATTGAAATTAAATGTTCTATTATTAAATTAATGTAACATAATGCTATGTTGCAAGATGGTACTCAATACAAGTGTGTCTCAAAAATAAATATTTCACATGTTAAAACTACATAATTTTGATATATTCATAAGAGCTATAAATTTCACATGTGAAATAAATTGCTTATGAAATATAAAATAAACATGTGAAAAAAATGTCATTTGAGAAAAAGTTTCATATCAAAAAAGTCTACTTTTCGGAAAACGTTTCACAATACCTCTATGGAGGAGTGGTGTCGCGCAAGGCATGATATATGAAAACAATTTTACATATGAAATTCATATGACCGTGGAATTATATGTTGCCAGCAAAGGTCACATATTATATGGATTGATAAAATATTGAAGTTAAATGTTTTATTATTAAATTAATGCAACATAATGTTATATTGCAAGATGGTACTCAATACAAGTGTGTCTCAAAAAAAATATTTCACATGTTAAAACTACATCATTTTGATATATTCACAAGAGTTATAAATTTCACATGTGAAATAAATTGCTTAAGAAATAAAAAGTTTACATGCAAACAAATTTTTATTTGGGAGAATTTCTATATGAAAAAGGCTACTTTTCGGAAAACGTGTCACAAAACATCTGCAGGTGAGTGGTGTTGCGCAAGGCATGTTATATAAAAAAAATTTCACATTTGAAATTCATATGACCTATGAGTAATATGTTGCCGGCATAGGTCACATATTATATGGATTGATAAAATATTGAAGTTAAATGTTTTATTATTAAATTAATGCCACATAAAGCTATATTGGAAGATGGTAATCAATACAAGTGTGTCTCAAAAAAATGTTTCACATGTTAAAACTATATCATTTTGACATATTCATAAGAGCTATAATTATCAACATGTGAAATAAATTGCTTAAGAAATAAAAAGTTTACATGCAAAAAAAATTTTATTTGAGAAAATTTCTATACGAAAAAAGGCTACCTTTCGGAAAACGTGTCACAAAACCTCTATAGGTGAGTAGTGTCGCGCAAGGCATGTTATATAAAAAAAATTTCTCATATGAAATTCATATGACCGTGGAGTAATATATTTGCCGGCATAGGTCACATATTATATGGATTGATAAAATATTGAAGTTAAATGTTTTATTATTAAATTAATGCAACATAATGCTATATTGCAAGATGGTACTCAATACAAGTGTGTCTCAAAAAAAATATTTCACATGTTAAAACTACATCATTTTGATATATTCATAAGAGTTATAACCATCACATGTGAAATAAATTGCTTAAGAAAAAAAAAATTTTCATGAAAAAAATTTTTATTTAAGAAAATTTCTATATGAAAAAAGACTACCTTTCGGAAAACGTGTCACAAAACCTTTGTAGGGAAGTAGTGTCGCGCAAGCAACGTAATATGAAAAAATTTTAACATGTGAAACTCATATGACTGTGAAGTTGTGTGTGTCAAATAGAGTAATTTTTCTCTTATTGACACAAAATTTAAAAACAAAATTATTCATATTGAATATCATAAAATTTATTGAAGTCATGCAAATTTTGCATATGAAAAAAATTTCCTTTGAGAAAAAGTTTCAAATGAAAAAATGTCACCTTTCGGAAAACGTGTCACAAAACATCTACAGGTGAGTGGTGTCGCGCAAGGCATGTTATATGAAAAAAATTTCACATTTGAAATTCATATGACCGATGAGTAATATGTTGCCGGCATAGGTCACATATTATATGGATTGATAAAATATTGAAGTTAAATGTTTTATTATTAAATTAATGCAAAAAAATGCTATATTGCAAGATGGTACTCAATACAAGTGTGTCTCAAAAAAAATATTTCACATGTTAAAACTACATCATTTTGATATATTCATAAGAGCTATAATTATCACATGTGAAATAAATTGCTTAAGAAATAAAAAGTTAACATGCAAAAAAAATTTTATTTGAGAACATTTCTATATGAAAAAAGGTTACCTTTCGGAAAACGTGTCACAAAACCTATACGGAGGAGTGGTGTCGCGCAAGGCATGTTATATGAAAAAAATTTCACATATGAAATTCATATGACCGTAGAGTAATATGTTGCCGGCATAGGTCACATATTATATGGATTGATAAAATATTGAAGTTAAATGTTTTATTATTAAATTAATGCAACATAATGCTATATTGCAAGATGGTACTCAATACAAGTGTGTCTTAAAAAAAATATTTCACATGTTAAAACTACATCATTTTGATATATTCATAAGAGTTATAACCATCACATGTGAAATAAATTGCTTAAGAAATAAAAAATTTACATGAAAAAAAATTTTATTTGAGAAAATTTCTATATGAAAAAAGACAACCTTTCGGAAAACTTGTCACAAAACCTTTGTAGGGAAGTAGTGTCGCGCAAGCAACGTAATATGAAAAAATTTTAACATGTGAAACTCATATGACTGTGAAGTTGTGTGTGTCAAATATAGTAATTTTTCTCTTATTGACACAAAATTTAAGAACAAAATTATTCATATTGAATATCATAAAATTTATTAAAGTCATGCAAATTTTGCATATGAAAAAAATTTCCTTTGAGAAAAAGTTTCATATGAAAAAATGTCACCTTTCGGAAAACGTGTCACAAAACATCTACAGGTGAGTGGTGTCGCGCAAGGCATGTTATATGAAAAAAATTTCACATTTGAAATTCATATGACCGATGAGTAATATGTTGCCAGCAAAGGTCACATATTATATGGATTGATAAAATATTGAAGTTAAATGTTTTATTATTAAATTAATGCAAAAAAATGCTATATTGCAAGATGGTACTCAATACAATTGTGTCTCAAAAAAAAATATTTCACATGTTAAAACTACATCATTTTGATATATTCACAAGAGTTATAAATTTCACATGTGAAATAAATTGCTTAAGAAATAAAAAAGTTTACATGCAAAAAAATTTTTATTTGGGAAAATTTCTATATGAAAAAGGCTACTTTTCGGAAAACGTGTCACAAAACATCTACAGGTGAGTGGTGTCGCGCAAGGCATGTTATATAAAAAAAATTTCACATTTGAAATTCATATGACCTATGAGTAATATGTTGCCGGCATAGGTCACATATTATATGGATTGATAAAATATTGAAGTTAAATGTTTTATTAATAAATTAATGCAACATAAAGCTATATTGGAAGATGGTAATCAATACAAGTGTGTCTCAAAAAAATGTTTCACATGTTAAAACTATATCATTTTGATATATTCATAAGAGCTATAATTATCACATGTGAAATAAATTGCTTAAGAAATAAAAAGTTAACATGCAAAAAAAATTTCATTTGAGAAAATTTCTATACGAAAAAAGGCTACATTTCGGAAAACGTGTCACAAAACCTCTATAGGTGAGTAGTGTCGCGCAAGGCATGTTATATAAAAAAAATTTCACATATGAAATTCATATGACCGTGGAGTAATATATTTGCCGGCATAGGTCACATATTATATGGATTGATAAAATATTGAAGTTAAATGTTTTATTATTAAATTAATGCAACATAAAGCTATATTGGAAGATGGTAATCAATACAAGTGTGTCTCAAAAAAATGTTTCACATGTTAAAACTATATCATTTTGATATATTCATAAGAGCTATAATTATCACATGTGAAATAAATTGCTTAAGAAATAAAAAATTTACATGAAAAAAAATTTTATTTGAGAAAATTTCTATATGAAAAAAGACTACCTTTCGGAAAACGTGTCACAAAACCTTTGTAGGGAAGTAGTGTCGCGCAAGCAACGTAATATGAAAAAATTTTAACATGTGAAACTCATATGACTGTGAAGTTGTGTGTGTCAAATATAGTAATTTTTCTCTTATTGACACAAAATTTAAGAACAAAATTATTCATATTGAATATCATAAAATTTCTTAAAGTCATGCAAATTTTGCATATGAAAAATATTTCCTTTGAGAAAAAGTTTCATATGAAAAAATGTCACCTTTCGGAAAACGTGTCACAAAACATCTACAGGTGAGTGGTGTTGCGCAAGGCATGTTATATGAAAAAAATTTCACATTTGAAATTCATATGACCGATGAGTAATATGTTGCCAGCAAAGGTCACATATTATATGAATTGATAAAATATTGAAGTTAAATGTTTTATTAATAAATTAATGCAACATAAAGCTATATTGGAAGATGGTAATCAATACAAGTGTGTCTCAAAAAAAATGTTTCACATGTTAAAACTATATCATTTTGATATATTCATAAGAGCTATAATTATCACATGTGAAATAAATTGCTTAAGAAATAAAAAGTTTACATGCAAAAAAATTTTTATTTGGGAAAATTTCTATATGAAAAAAGGCTACTTTTCGGAAAACGTGTCACAAAACATCTACAGGTGAGTGGTGTCGCGCAAGGCATGTTATATAAAAAAAATTTCACATTTGAAATTCATATGACCTATGAGTAATATGTTGCCGGCATAGGTCACATATTATATGGATTGATAAAATATTGAAGTTAAATGTTTTATTATTAAATTAATGCAACATAAAGCTATATTGGAAGATGGTAATCAATACAAGTGTGTCTCAAAAAAAATGTTTCACATGTTAAAACTATATCATTTTGATATATTCATAAGAGCTATAATTATCACATGTGAAATAAATTGCTTAAGAAATAAAAAGTTTACATGCAAAAAAATTTTTATTTGAGAAAATTTCTATACGAAAAAAGGCTACCTTTCGGAAAACGTGTCACAAAACCTCTATAGGTGAGTAGTGTCGCGCAAGGCATGTTATATGAAAAAAATTTCACATTTGAAATTCACATGACCGATGAGTAATATGTTGCCGGCATAGGTCACATATTATATGGATTGATAAAATATTGAAGTTAAATGTTCTATTATTAAATTAATGTAACATAATGCTATGTTGCAAGATGGTACTCAATACAAGTGTGTCTCAAAAATAAATATTTCACATGTTAAAACTACATAATTTTGATATATTCATAAGAGCTATAAATTTCACATGTGAAATAAATTGCTTATGAAATATAAAATAAACATGTGAAAAAAATGTCATTTGAGAAAAAGTTTCATATCAAAAAAGTCTACTTTTCGGAAAACGTTTCACAATACCTCTATGGAGGAGTGGTGTCGCGCAAGGCATGATATATGAAAAAAAATTTACATATGAAATTCATATGACCGTGGAATTATATGTTGCCAGCAAAGGTCACATATTATATGAAGTGATAAAATATTGAAGTTAAATGTTTTATTAATAAATTAATGCAACATAAAGCTATATTGGAAGATGGTAATCAATACAAGTGTGTCTCAAAAAAAATGTTTCACATGTTAAAACTATATCATTTTGATATATTCATAAGAGCTATAATTATCACATGTGAAATAAATTGCTTAAGAAACAAAAAATTTACATGAAAAAAAAATTTAATTTGAGAAAATTTCTATATGAAAAAAGACAACCTTTCGGAAAACTTGTCACAAAACCTTTGTAGGGAAGTTGTGTCGCGCAAGCAATGTTATATGAAAAAATTTTAACATGTGAAACTCATATGACTGTGAAGTTGTGTGTGTCAAATAGAGTAATTTTTCTCTTATTGACACAAAATTTAAGAACAAAATTATTCATATTGAATATCATAAAATTTATTAAAGTCATGCAAATTTTGCATATGAAAAAAATTTCCTTTGAGAAAAAGTTTCAAATGAAAAAATGTCACCTTTCGGAAAACGTGTCACAAAACATCTACAGGTGAGTGGTGTCCCGCAAGGCATGTTATATGAAAAAAATTTCACATTTGAAATTCATATGACCGATGAGTAATATGTTGCCAGCAAAGGTCACATATTATATGAATTGATAAAATATTGAAGTTAAATGTTTTATTAATAAATTAATGCAACATAAAGCTATATTGGAAGATGGTAATCAATACAAGTGTGTCTCAAAAAAATGTTTCACATGTTAAAACTATATCATTTTGATATATTATAAGAGCTATAATTTCACATGTGAAATAAATTGCTTAAGAAATAAAAATTTACATGCAAAAAAATTTTATTTGAGAAAATTTATATGAAAAAAGGTTTGACTGTCCAACTCGGTGAGTGGTGTCGCGCAAGGCATGTTATATGAAAAAAATTTCACATTTGAAATTCATATGACCGATGAGTAATATGTTGCCGGCATAGGTCACATATTATATGGATTGATAAAATATTGAAGTTAAATGTTTTATTATTAAATTAATGCAAAAAAATGCTATATTGCAAGATGGTACTCAATACAATTGTGTCTCAAAAAAAAATATTTCACATGTTAAAACTACATCATTTTGATATATTCACAAGAGTTATAAATTTCACATGTGAAATAAATTGCTTAAGAAATAAAAAGTTTACATGCAAAAAAAATTTTATTTGGGAACATTTATATATGAATAAAGGTTTCCTTTCGGAAAACGTGTCTCGAAACCTATACGGAGCAGTGGTGTCGCGCAAGGCATGTTTTATGAAAAAAATTTCACATATGAAATTCAAATGACCGTAGAGTAATATGTTGCCGGCATAGGTCACATATTATATGAATTGATAAAATATTGAAGTTAAATGTTATTATTATTAAATTAATGCAAAAAAATGATATATTGCAAGATGGTACTCAATACAAGTGTGTCTCAAAAAAAATGTTTCACATGTTAAAACTATATCATTTTGATATATTCATAAGAGCTATAATTATCACATGTGAAATAAATTGCTTAAGAAACAAAAAATTTACATGAAAAAAAAATTTAATTTGAGAAAATTTCTATATGAAAAAAGACTACCTTTCGGAAAACGTGTCACAAAACCTTTGTAGGGAAGTAGTGTCGCGCAAGCAACGTAATACGAAAAAATTTTAACATGTGAAACTCATATGACTGTGAAGTTGTGTGTGTCAAATATAGTAATTTTTCTCTTATTGACACAAAATGTAAGAACAAAATTATTCATATTGAATATCATAAAATTTATTAAAGTCATGCAAATTTTGCATATGAAAAAAATTTCCTTTGAGAAAAAGTTTCATATGAAAAAATGTCACCTTTCGGAAAACGTGTCACAAAACATCTACAGGTGAGTGGTGTCGCGCAAGGCATGTTATATGAAAAAAATTTCACATTTGAAATTCATATGACCGATGAGTAATATGTTGCCAGCAAAGGTCACATATTATATGAATTGATAAAATATTGAAGTTAAATGTTTTATTAATAAATTAATGCAACATAAAGCTATATTGGAAGATGGTAATCAATACAAGTGTGTCTCAAAAAAAATGTTTCACATGTTAAAACTATATCATTTTGATATATTCAAAAGAGCTATAATTATCACATGTGAAATAAATTGCTTAAGAAATAAAAAGTTTACATGCAAAAATATTTTTATTTGAGAAAATTTCTATACGAAAAAAGGCTACATTTCGGAAAACGTGTCACAAAACCTCTATAGGTGAGTAGTGTCGCGCAAGGCATGTTATATGAAAAAAATTTCACATTTGAAATTCACATGACCGATGAGTAATATGTTGCCGGCATAGGTCACATATTATATGGATTGATAAAATATTGAAGTTAAATGTTCTACTATTAAATTAATGTAACATAATGCTATGTTGCAAGATGGTACTCAATACAAGTGTGTCTCAAAAATAAATATTTCACATGTTAAAACTACATAATTTTGATATATTCATAAGAGCTATAAATTTCACATGTGAAATAAATTGCTTATGAAATATAAAATAAACATGTGAAAAAAATGTCATTTGAGAAAAAGTTTCATATGAAAAAATTTCACCTTTCGGAAAACGTGTCACAAAACATCTACAGGTGAGCGGTGTCGCGCAAGGCATGTTATATGAAAAAAATTTCACATTTGAAATTCATATGACCGATGAGTAATATGTTGCCAGCAAAGGTCACATATTATATGAATTGATAAAATATTGAAGTTAAATGTTTTATTAATAAATTAATGCAACATAAAGCTATATTGGAAGATGGTAATCAATACAAGTGTGTCACAAAAAAAATGTTTCACATGTTAAAACTATATCATTTTGATATATTAATAAGAGCTATAATTATCACATGTGAAATAAATTGCTTAAGAAACAAAAAATTTACATGAAAAAAAAATTTTATTTGAGAAAATTTCTATATGAAAAAAGGCTACCTTTCGGAAAACGTGTCACAAAACCTCTATAGGTGAGTAGTGTCGCGCAAGGCATGTTATATGAAAAAAATTTCACATTTGAAATTCACATGACCGATGACTAATATGTTGCCGGCATAGGTCACATATTATATGGATTGAAAAAAATATTGAAGTTAAATGTTCTATTATTAAATTAATGTAACATAATCCTATATTGGAAGATGGTAATCAATACAAGTGTGTCTCAAAAAAAATGTTTCACATGTTAAAACTATATCATTTTGATATATTCAAAGGAGCTATAATTATCACATGTGAAATAAATTGCTTAAGAAATAAAAAGTTTACATGCAAAAAAATTTTTATTTGAGAAAATTTCTATACGAAAAAAGGCTACCTTTCGGAAAACGTGTCACAAAACCTCTATAGGTGAGTAGTGTCGCGCAAGGCATGTTATATGAAAAAAATTTCACATTTGAAATTCACATGACCGATGAGTAATATGTTGCCGGCATAGGTCACATATTATATGGATTGATAAAATATTGAAGTTAAATGTTCTATTATTAAATTAATGTAACATAATGCTATGTTGCAAGATGGTACTCAATACAAGTGTGTCTCAAAAATAAATATTTCACATGTTAAAACTACATAATTTTGATATATTCATAAGAGCTATAAATTTCACATGTGAAATAAATTGCTTATGAAATATAAAATAAACATGTGAAAAAAATGTCATTTGAGAAAAAGTTTCATATCAAAAAAGTCTACTTTTCGGAAAACGTTTCACAATACCTCTATGGAGGATTGATGTCGCGCAAGGCATGATATATGAAAAAAATTTTACATATGAAATTCATTTGACCGTGGAATTATATGTTGCCAGCAAAGGTCACATATTATATGAATTGATAAAATATTGAAATTAAATGTTTTATTAATAAATTAATGCAACATAAAGCTATATTGGAAGATGGTAATCAATACAAGTGTGTCTCAAAAAAAATGTTTCACATGTTAAAACTATATCATTTTGATATATTCATAAGAGCTATAATTATCACATGTGAAATAAATTGCTTAAGAAACAAAAAATTTACATGAAAAAAAAATTTAATTTGAGAAAATTTCTATACGAAAAAAGGCTACCTTTCGGAAAACGTGTCACAAAACCTCTATAGGTGAGTAGTGTCGCGCAAGGCATGTTATATGAAAAAAATTTCACATTTGAAATTCACATGACCGATGAGTAATATGTTGCCGGCATAGGTCACATATTATATGAATTGATAAAATATTGAAGTTAAATGTTTTATTATTAAATTAATGCAACATAATGCAATATTGCAAGATGGTACTCAATACAAGTGTGTCTCAAAAAAATGATTCACATGTTAAAACTATATCATTTTGATATATTTATAAGAGTTATAACCATCACATGTGAAATAAATTGCTTAAGAAACAAAAAATTTACATGAAAAAAAAATTTTATTTGAGAAAATTTCTATATGAAAAAAGACAACCTTTCGGAAAACTTGTCACAAAACATTTGTAGGGAAGTAGAGTCGCGCGAGCAACGTAATATGAAAAAATTTTAACATGTGAAACTCATATGACTGTGAAGTTGTGTGTGTCAAATAGAGTAATTTTTCTCTTATTGACACAAAATTTAAAAACAAAATTATTCATATTGAATATCATAAAATTTATTGAAGTCATGCAAATTTTGCATATGAAAAAAATTTCTTTTGAGAAAAAGTTTCAAATGAAAAAATGTCACCTTTCGGAAAACGTGTCACAAAACATCTACAGGTGAGTGGTGTCCCGCAGGGCATGTTATATGAAAAAAATTTCACATTTGAAATTCATATGACCGATGAGTAATATGTTGCCGGCATAGGTCACATATTATATGGATTGATAAAATATTGAAGTTAAATGTTTTATTATTAAATTAATGCAAAAAAATGCTATATTGCAAGATGGTACTCAATACAATTGTGTCTCAAAAAAAAATATTTCACATGTTAAAACTACATCATTTTGATATATTCACAAGAGTTATAAATTTCACATGTGAAATAAATTGCTTAAGAAATAAAAAGTTTACAAGCAAAAAAAATTTTATTTCGGAACATTTATATATGAATAAAGGTTTCCTTTCGGAAAACGTGTCTCGAAACCTATACGGAGCAGTGGTGTCGCGCAAGGCATGTTTTATGAAAAAAATTTCACATATGAAATTCAAATGACCGTAGAGTAATATGTTGCCGGCATAGGTCACATATTATATGGATTGATAAAATATTGAAGTTAAATGTTTTATTATTAAATTAATGCAACATAATGCAATATTGCAAGATGGTACTCAATACAAGTGTGTCTCAAAAAAAATGTTTCACATGTTAAAACTATATCATTTTGATATATTCATAAGAGCTATAATTATCACATGTGAAATAAATTGCTTAAGAAATAAAAAATTTACATGAAAAAAAATTTTATTTGAGAAAATTTCTATATGAAAAAAGACTACCTTTCGGAAAATTGTCACAAAACATTTGTAGGAAGTAGTGTGGCGAGCAACGTAATATGAAAAAATTTTAACATGTGAAACTCAAATGTGAAGTTGTGTGTGTAAATATAGTAATTTTTCTTTGACAAAAATTAAAAAAATTATTCTTTGAATATTATTTTTAAAGTCATGCAATTGATATGAAAAATTTCCTTTGAGAAAAAGTTTCATATGAAAAAATGTCACCTTTCGGAAAACGTGTCACAAAACATCTATAGGTGAGTGGTGTCGCGCAAGGCATGTTATATGAAAAAAATTTCACATTTGAAATTCATATGACCGATGAGTAATATGTTGCCGGCATAGGTCACATATTATATGAATTGATAAAATATTGAAGTTAAATGTTCTATTATTAAATTAATGTAACATAATGCTATATTGCAAGATGGTACTCAATACAAGTGTGTCTCAAAAATAAATATTTCACATGTTAAATTTACATAATTTTGATATATTCATAAGAGCTATAAATTTCACATGTGAAATAAATTGCTTATGAAATATAAAATAAACATGTGAAAAAAATGTCATTTGAGAAAAAGTTTCTATATCAAAAAAGTCTACTTTTCGGAAAACGTTTCACAATACCTCTATGGAGGAGTGATGTCGCGCAAGGCATGATATATGAAAAAAATTTTACATATGAAATTCATATGACCGTGGAATTATATGTTGCCAGCAAAGGTCACATATTATATAAAGTTATAAATAATTGAAGTTAAATGTTTTATTAATAAATTAATGCAACATAAAGCTATATTGGAAGATGGTAATCAATACAAGTGTGTCTCAAAAAAAATGCTTCACATGTTAAAACTATATCATTTTGATATATTCATAAGAGCTATAATTATCACATGTGAAATAAATTGCATAAGAAACAAAAAATTTACATGAAAAAAAAATTTAATTTGAGAAAATTTCTATATGAAAAAAGACAACCTTTCGGAAAACTTGTCACAAAACCTTTGTAGGGAAGTTGTGTCGCGCAAGCAATGTTATATGAAAAAATTTTAACATGTGAAACTCATATGACTGTGAAGTTGTGTGTGTCAAATATAGTAATTTTTCTCTTATTGACACAAAATTTAAGAACAAAATTATTCATATTGAATATCATAAAATTTATTAAAGTCATGCAAATTTTGCATATGAAAAAAATTTCCTTTGAGAAAAAGTTTCATATGAAAAAATGTCACCTTTCGGAAAACGTGTCACAAAACATCTACAGGTGAGTGGTGTCGCGCAAGGCATGTTATATGAAAAAAATTTCACATTTGAAATTCATATGACCGATGAGTAATATGTTGCCAGCAAAGGTCCAATATTATATGAATTGATAAAATATTGAAGTTAAATGTTTTATTAATAAATTAATGCAACATAAAGCTATATTGGAAGATGGTAATCAATACAAGTGTGTCTCAAAAAAAATGTTTCACATGTTAAAACTATATCATTTTGATATATTCAAAGGAGCTATAATTATCACATGTGAAATAAATTGCTTAAGAAATAAAAAGTTTACATGCAAAAAAAATTTTATTTGAGAAAATTTCTATACGAAAAAAAGGCTACCTTTCGGAAAACGTGTCACAAAACCTCTATAGGTGAGTAGTGTCGCGCAAGGCATGTTATATAAAAAAAATTTCTCATATGAAATTCATATGACCGTGGAGTAATATATTTGCCGGCATAGGTCACATATTATATGAATTGATAAAATATTGAAGTTAAATGTTTTATTATTAAATTAATGCAAAAAAATGATATATTGCAAGATGGTACTCAATACAAGTGTGTCTCAAAAAAAATGTTTCACATGTTAAAACTATATCATTTTGATATATTCATAATAGCTATAATTATCACATGTGAAATAAATTGCTTAAGAAACAAAAAATTTACATGAAAAAAAAATTTTATTTGAGAAAATTTCTATATGAAAAAAGACTACCTTTCGGAAAACTTGTCACAAAACCTTTGTAGGGAAGTTGTGTCGCGCAAGCAACGTAATATGAAAAAATTTTAACATGTGAAACTCATATGACTGTGAAGTTGTGTGTGTCAAATAGAGTAATTTTTCTCTTATTGACACAAAATTTAAAAACAAAATTATTCATATTGAATATCATAAAATTTATTGAAGTCATGCAAATTTTGCATATGAAAAAAATTTCCTTTGAGAAAAAGTTTCAAATGAAAAAATGTCACCTTTCGGAAAACGTGTCACAAAACATCTACAGGTGAGTGGTGTCCCGCAGGGCATGTTATATGAAAAAAATTTCACATTTGAAATTCATATGACCGATGAGTAATATGTTGCCGGCATAGGTCACATATTATATGGATTGATAAAATATTGAAGTTAAATGTTTTATTATTAAATTAATGCAAAAAAATGATATATTGCAAGATGGTACTCAATACAAGTGTGTCTCAAATAAAATATTTCACATGTTAAAACTACATCATTTTGATATATTCATAAGAGTTATAATTATCACATGTGAAATAAATTGCTTAAGAAATAAAAAGTTTACATGCAAAAAAAATTTTATTTGGGAACATTTATATATGAATAAAGGTTTCCTTTCGGAAAACGTGTCTCAAAACCTATACGGAGGAGTGGTGTCGCGCAAGGCATGTTTTATGAAAAAAATTTCACATATGAAATTCAAATGACCGTAGAGTAATATGTTGCCGGCATAGGTCACATATTATATGGATTGATAAAATATTGAAGTTAAATGTTTTATTATTAAATTAATGCAACATAATGCTATATTGCAAGATGGTACTCAATACAAGTGTGTCTTAAAAAAAATATTTCACATGTTAAAACTACATCATTTTGATATATTCATAAGAGTTATAACTATCACATGTGAAATAAATTGCTTAAGAAATAAAAAATTTTCATGAAAAAAAATTTTATTTAAGAAAATTTCTATATGAAAAAAGACAACCTTTCGGAAAACTTGTCACAAAACCTTTGTAGGGAAGTAGTGTCGCGCAAGCAACGTAATATGAAAAAATTTTAACATGTGAAACTCATATGACTGTGAAGTTGTGTGTGTCAAATATAGTAATTTTTTTCTTATTGACACAAAATTTAAGAACAAAATTATTCATATTGAATATCATAAAATTTATTAAAGTCATGCAAATTTTGCATATGAAAAAAATTTCCTTTGAGAAAAAGTTTCATATGAAAAAATGTCACCTTTTGGAAAACGTGTCACAAAACATCTACAAGTGAGTGGTGTCGCGCAAGGCATGTTATATGAAAAAATTTCACATTTGAAATTCATATGACCGATGAGTAATATGATGCCAGCAAAGGTCACATATTATATAAATTGATAAAATATTGAAGTTAAATGTTTTATTAATAAATTAATGCAACATAAAGCTATATTGCAAGATGGTACTCAATACAAGTGTGTCTCAAAAAAATATTTCACATGTTAAAACTACATCATTTTAATATATTCATAAGAGTTATAACCATCACATCTGAAATTAATTGCTTAAGAAATAAAAAATTTTCATGAAAAAAAATTTTATTTAAGAAAATTTCTATATGAAAAAAGACTACCTTTCGGAAAACGTGTCACAAAACCTTTGTAGGGAAGTAGTGTCGCGCAAGCAACGTAATATAAAAAAATTTTAACATGTGAAACACATATGACTGTGAAGTTGTGTGTGTCAAATATAGTAATTTTTCTCTTATTGACACAAAATGTAAGAACAAAATTATTCATATTGAATATCATAAAATTTATTAAAGTCATGCAAATTTTGCATATGAAAAAAATTTCCTTTGAGAAAAAGTTTCATATGAAAAAATGTCACCTTTCGGAAAACGTGTCAAAAAACATCTACAGGTGAGTGGTGTCGTGCAAGGCATGTTATATGAAAAAAATTTCACATTTGAAATTCATATGACCGTAGAGTAATATGTTGCCGGCATAGGTCACATATTATATGGATGGATAAAATATTGAAGTTAAATGTTTTATTATTAAATTATTGCAAAAAAATGCTATATTGCAAGATGGTACTCCATACAATTGTGTCTCAAAAAAAAATATTTCACATGTTAAAACTACATCATTTTGATATATTCACAAGAGTTATAAATTTCACATTTGAAATAAATTGCTTAAGAAATAAAAAGTTTACATGCAAAAAAATTTTTATTTGGGAGAATTTCTATATGAAAAAGGCTAGTTTTCGGAAATCGTGTCACAAAACATCTACAGGTGAGTGGTGTTGCGCAAGGCATGTTATATAAAAAAAATTTCACATTTGAAATTCATATGACCTATGAGTAATATGTTGCCGGCATAGGTCACATATTATATGGATTGATAAAATATTGAAGTTAAATGTTTTATTAATAAATTAATGCAACATAAAGCTATATTGGAAGATGGTAATCAATACAAGTGTGTCTCAAAAAAATGTTTCACATGTTAAAACTATATCATTTTGATATATTCATAAGAGCTATAATTATCACATGTGAAATAAATTGCTTAAGAAATAAAAAGTTATCATGCAAAAAAAATTTTATTTGAGAAAATTTCTATACGAAAAAAGGCTACATTTCGGAAAACGTGTCACAAAACCTCTATAGGTGAGTAGTGTCGCGCAAGGCATGTTATATAAAAAAAATTTCTCATATGAAATTCATATGACCGTGGAGTAATATATTTGCCGGCATAGGTCACATATTATATGGATTGATAAAATATTGAAGTTAAATGTTTTATTATTAAATTAATGCAACATAAAGCTATATTGGAAGATGGTAATCAATACAAGTGTGTCTCAAAAAAATGTTTCACATGTTAAAACTATATCATTTTGATATGTTCATAAGAGTTATAACCATCACATGTGAAATAAATTGCTTAAGAAATAAAAAATTTTCATGAAAAAAAAGTTTATTTAAGAAAATTTCTATATGAAAAAAGACTACCTTCCGGAAAACGTGTCTCAAAACCTTTGTAGGGAAGTAGTGTCGCGCAAGCAACGTAATATGAAAAAATTTTAACATGTGAAACTCATATGACTGTGAAGTTGTGTGTGTCAAATATAGTAATTTTTCTCTTATTGACACAAAATTTAAGAACAAAATTATTCATATTGAATATCATAAAATTTCTTAATGTCATGCAAATTTTGCATATGACAAATATTTCCTTTGAGAAAAAGTTTCATATGAAAAAATGTCACCTTTCGGAAAACGTGTCACAAAACATCTACAGGTGAGTGGTGTTGCGCAAGGCATGTTATATAAAAAAAATAAAAAAAAATTTGAAAGGTTTTTAAAAAAAAAAAATTTTTATTAAAAAAAAAATGGGAAGAGAAAAAATAATTTTTAAATAAAAAAAAAAAAAAAATTTTTAAAAGAGGGGGGGGGGGGGGTTTTAGGAATTTTACATATGAAATTCATATGACCGTGGAATTATATGTTGCCAGCAAAGGTCACATATTATATGAATTGATAAAATATTGAAGTTAAATGTTTTATTAATAAATTAATGCAACATAAAGCTATATTGGAAGATGGTAATCAATACAAGTGTGTCTCAAAAAAAATGTTTCACATGTTAAAACTATATCATTTTGATATATTCATAAGAGCTATAATTATCACATGTGAAATAAATTGCTTAAGAAACAAAAAATTTACATGAAAAATAAATTTAATTTGAGAAAATTTCTATATGAAAATAGACAACCTTTGTGTGTGTCAAATATAATAATTTTTCTCTTATTGACACAAAATGTAAGAACAAAATTATTCATATTGAAAATCATAAAATTTGTTAAAGTCATGCAAATTTTGCATATTTAAAAAATTTCCTTTGAGAAAAAGTTTCATATGAAAAAATGTCACCTTTCGGAAAACGTGTCACAAAACATCTACAGGTGAGTGGTGTCTCGCAAGGCATGTTATATGAAAAAAATTTCACATTTGAAATTCATATGAGCGTAGAGTAATATGTTGCCGGCATAGGTCACATATTATATGGATTGATAAAATATTGAAGTTAAATGTTTTATTATTAAATTAATGCAACATAATGTTATATTGCAAGATGGTACTCAATACAAGTGTCTCAAAAAAAATATTTCACATGTTAAAACTACATCATTTTGATATATTCACAAGAGTTATAAATTTCACATGTGAAATAAATTGCTTAAGAAATAAAAAGTTTACATGCAAAAAAATTTTTATTTGGGAGAATTTCTATATGAAAAAGGCTACTTTTCGGAAAACGTGTCACAAAACATCTGCAGGTGAGTGGTGTTGCGCAAGGCATGTTATATAAAAAAAATTTCACATTTGAAATTCATATGACCTATGAGTAATATGTTGCCGGCATAGGTCACATATTATATGGATTGATAAAATATTGAAGTTAAATGTTTTATTATTAAATTAATGCCACATAAAGCTATATTGGAAGATGGTAATCAATACAAGTGTGTCTCAAAAAAATGTTTCACATGTTAAAACTATATCATTTTGACATATTCATAAGAGCTATAATTATCAAAATGTGAAATAAATTGCTTAAGAAATAAAAAGTTTACATGCAAAAAAAATTTTATTTGAGAAAATTTCTATACGAAAAAAGGCTACCTTTCGGAAAACGTGTCACAAAACCTCTATAGGTGAGTAGTGTCGCGCAAGGCATGTTATATAAAAAAAATTTCTCATATGAAATTCATATGACCGTGGAGTAATATATTTGCCGGCATACGTCACATATTATATGGATTGATAAAATATTGAAGTTAAATGTTTTATTATTAAATTAATGCAACATAATGCTATATTGCAAGATGGTACTCAATACAAGTGTGTCTCAAAAAAAATATTTCACATGTTAAAACTACATCATTTTGATATATTCATAAGAGTTATAACCATCACATGTGAAATAAATTGCTTAAGAAAAAAAAAATTTTCATGAAAAAAATTTTTATTTAAGAAAATTTCTATATGAAAAAAGACTACCTTTCGGAAAACGTGTCACAAAACCTTTGTAGGGAAGTAGTGTCGCGCAAGCAACGTAATATGAAAAAATTTTAACATGTGAAACTCATATGACTGTGAAGTTGTGTGTGTCAAATATAGAAATTTTTCTCTTATTGACACAAAATTTAAGAACAAAATTATTTATATTGAATATCATAAAATTTCTTAAAGTCATGCAAATTTTGCATATGAAAAAAATTTCCTTTCAGAAAAAGTTTCATATAAAAAAATGTCCCCTTTCGGAAAACGTGTCACAAAACATCTACAGGTGAGTGGTGTCGCGCAAGGCATGTTATATGAAAAAAATTTCACATTTGAAATTCATATGACCGATGAGTAATATGTTGCCAGCAAAGGTCACATATTATATGAATTGATAAAATATTGAAGTTAAATGTTTTATTAATAAATTAATGCAACATAAAGCTATATTGGAAGATGGTAATCAATACAAGTGTGTCTCAAAAAAAATGTTTCACATGTTAAAACTATATCATTTTGATATATTAATAAGAGCTATAATTATCACATGTGAAATAAATTGCTTAAGAAACAAAAAATTTACATGAAAAAAAAATTTTATTTGAGAAAATTTCTATACGAAAAAAGGCTACCTTTCGGAAAACGTGTCACAAAACCTCTATAGAAGAGTAGTGTCGCGCAAGGCATGTTATATGAAAAAAATTTCACATTTGAAATTCAAATGACCGTAGAGTAATATGTTGCCGGCATAGGTCACATATTATATGGATTGATAAAATATTGAAGTTAAATGTTTTATTAATAAATTAATGCAACATAAAGCTATATTGGAAGATGGTAATCAATACAAGTGTGTCTCAAAAAAAATGTTTCACATGTTAAAACTATATCATTTTGATATATTCATAAGAGCTATAATTATCACATGTGAAATAAATTGCTTAAGAAATAAAAAGTTTACATGCAAAAAAATTTTTATTTGAGAAAATTTCTATACGAAAAAAGGCTACCTTTCGGAAAACGTGTCACAAAACCTCTATAGGTGAGTAGTGTCGCGCAAGGCATGTTATATGAAGAAAATTTCACATTTGAAATTCACATGACCGATGAGTAAAATGTTGCCGGCATAGGTCACATATTATATGGATTGATAAAATATTGAAGTTAAATGTTTTATTAATAAATTAATGCAACATAAAGCTATATTGGAAGATGGTAATCAATACAAGTGTGTCTCAAAAAAAATGTTTCACATGTTAAAACTATATCATTTTGATATATTCATAAGAGCTATAATTATCACATGTGAAATTAATTGCTTAAGAAATAAAAAATTTTCATGAAAAAAAATTTTATTTAAGAAAATTTCTATATGAAAAAAGACTACCTTTCGGAAAACGTATCACAAAACCTTTGTAGGGAAGTAGTGTCGCGCAAGCAACGTAATATGAAAAAATTTTAACATGTGAAACTCATATGACTGTGAAGTTGTGTGTGTCAAATATAATAATTTTTCTCTTATTGACACAAAATGTAAGAACAAAATTATTCATATTGAATATCATAAAATTTATTAAAGTCATGCAAATTTTGCATATGAAAAAAATTTCCTTTGAGAAAAAGTTTCATATGAAAAAATGTCACCTTTCGGAAAACGTGTCACAAAACATCTACAGGTGAGTGGTGTCGCGCAAGGCATGTTATATGAAAAAAATTTCACATTTGAAATTCATATGACCGATGAGTAATATGTTGCCGGCATAGGTCACATATTATATGGATTGATAAAATATTGAAGTTCAATGTTTTATTATTAAATTAATGCAAAAAAATGATATATTGCAAGATGGTACTCCATACAATTGTGTCTCAAAAAAAAATATTTCACATGTTAAAACTACATCATTTTGATATATTCACAAGAGTTATAAATTTCACATGTGAAATAAATTGCTTAAGAAATAAAAAGTTTACATGCAAAAAAATTTTTATTTGGGAGAATTTCTATATGAAAAAGGCTACTTTTCGGAAAACGTGTCACAAAACATCTACAGGTGAGTGGTGTTGCGCAAGGCATTTTATATAAAAAAAATTTCACATTTGAAATTCATATGACCTATGAGTAATATGTTGCCGGCATAGGTCACATATTATATGGATTGATAAAATATTGAAGTTAAATGTTTTATTAATAAATTAATGCAACATAAAGCTATATTGGATGATGGTAATCAATACAAGTGTGTCTCAAAAAAATGTTTCACATGTTAAAACTATATCATTTTGATATATTCATAAAAGCTATAATTATCACATGTGAAATAAATTGCTTAAGAAATAAAAAGTTAACATGCAAAAAAAATTTTATTTGAGAAAATTTCTATACGAAAAAAGGCTACCTTTCGGAAAACGTGTCACAAAACCTCTATAGGTGAGTAGTGTCGCGCAAGGCATGTTATATAAAAAAAATTTCTCATATGAAATTCATATGACCGTGGAGTAATATATTTGCCGGCATAGGTCACATATTATATGGATTGATAAAATATTGAAGTTAAATGTTTTATTATTAAATTAATGCAACATAAAGCTATATTGGAAGATGGTTATCAATACAAGTGTGTCTCAAAAAAATGTTTCACATGTTAAAACTATATCATTTTGATATGTTCATAAGAGTTATAACCATCACATGTGAAATAAATTGCTTAAGAAATAAAAAATTTTCATGAAAAAAAAGTTTATTTAAGAAAATTTCTATATGAAAAAAGACTACCTTCCGGAAAACATGTCTCAAAACCTTTGTAGGGAAGTAGTGTCGCGCAAGCAACGTAATATGAAAAAATTTTAACATGTGAAACTCATATGACTGTGAAGTTGTGTGTGTCAAATATAGTAATTTTTCTCTTATTGACACAAAATTTAAGAACAAAATTATTCATATTGAATATCATAAAATTTCTTAATGTCATGCAAATTTTGCATATGACAAATATTTCCTTTGAGAAAAAGTTTCATATGAAAAAATGTCACCTTTCGGAAAACGTGTCACAAAACATCTACAGGTGAGTGGTGTTGCGCAAGGCATGTTATATAAAAAAAATTTCACATTTGAAAAAAAATTTTTATTTGAGAAAATTTCTATACGAAAAAAGGCTACCTTTCGGAAAACGTGTCACAAAACCTCTATAGGTGAGTAGTGTCGCGCAAGGCATGTTATATAAAAAAAATTTCTCATATGAAATTCACATGACCGATGAGTAATATGTTGCCGGCATAGGTCACATATTATATGGATTGATAAAATATTGAAATTAAATGTTCTATTATTAAATTAATGTAACATAATGCTATGTTGCAAGATGGTACTCAATACAAGTGTGTCTCAAAAATAAATATTTCACAATACCTCTATGGAGGAGTGGTGTCGCGCAAGGCATGATATATGAAAACAATTTTACATATGAAATTCATATGACCGTGGAATTATATGTTGCCAGCAAAGGTCACATATTATATGAAGTGATAAAATATTGAAGTTAAATGTTTTATTAATAAATTAATGCAACATAAAGCTATATTGGAAGATGGTAATCAATACAAGTGTGTCTCAAAAAAAATGTTTCACATGTTAAAACTATATCATTTTGATATATTCATAAGAGCTATAATTATCACATGTGAAATAAATTGCTTAAGAAACAAAAAATTTACATGAAAAATAAATTTAATTTGAGAAAATTTCTATATGAAAAAAGACAACCTTTGTGTGTGTCAAATATAATAATTTTTCTCTTATTGACACAAAATGTAAGAACAAAATTATTCATATTGAAAATCATAAAATTTGTTAAAGTCATGCAAATTTTGCATATTTAAAAAATTTCCTTTGAGAAAAAGTTTCATATGAAAAAATGTCACCTTTCGGAAAACGTGTCACAAAACATCTACAGGTGAGTGGTGTCTCGCAAGGCATGTTATATGAAAAAAATTTCACATTTGAAATTCATATGAGCGTAGAGTAATATGTTGCCGGCATAGGTCACATATTATATGGATTGATAAAATATTGAAGTTAAATGTTTTATTATTAAATTAATGCAACATAATGTTATATTGCAAGATGGTACTCAATACAAGTGTCTCAAAAAAAATATTTCACATGTTAAAACTACATCATTTTGATATATTCACAAGAGTTATAAATTTCACATGTGAAATAAATTGCTTAAGAAATAAAAAGTTTACATGCAAAAAAATTTTTATTTGGGAGAATTTCTATATGAAAAAGGCTACTTTTCGGAAAACGTGTCACAAAACATCTACAGGTGAGTGGTGTTGCGCAAGGCATGTTATATAAAAAAAATTTCACATTTGAAATTCATATGACCTATGAGTAATATGTTGCCGGCATAGGTCACATATTATATGGATTGATAAAATATTGAAGTTAAATGTTTTATTATTAAATTAATGCAACATAATGCTATATTGCAAGATGGTACTCAATACAAGTGTGTCTCAAAAAAAATATTTCACATGTTAAAACTACATCATTTTGATATATTCATAAGAGTTATAACCATCACATGTGAAATAAATTGCTTAAGAAAAAAAAAATTTTCATGAAAAAAATTTTTATTTAAGAAAATTTCTATATGAA
The DNA here is from genome assembly GCA_035047365.1 of Drosophila ustulata. NCBI lineage: Eukaryota > Metazoa > Arthropoda > Insecta > Diptera > Drosophilidae > Drosophila > Drosophila ustulata. Next base: position 39,517 of record JAWNPT010000097.1, read on the forward strand.
AAAAGACTACCTTTCGGAAAACGTGTCACAAAACCTTTGTAGGGAAGTAGTGTCGCGCAAGCAACGTAATATGAAAAAATTTTAACATGTGAAACTCATATGACTGTGAAGTTGTGTGTGTCAAATATAGTAATTTTTCTCTTATTGACACAAAATGTAAGAACAAAATTATTCATATTGAATATCATAAAATTTATTAAAGTCATGCAAATTTTGCATATGAAAAAAATTTCCTTTCAGAAAAAGTTTCATATAAAAAAATTTCACCTTTCGGAAAACGTGTCACAAAACATCTACAGGTGAGTGGTGTCGCGCAAGGCATGTTATATGAAAAAAATTTCACATTTGAAATTCATATGACCGATGAGTAATATGTTGCCGGCATAGGTCACATATTATATGGATTGATAAAATATTGAAGTTAAATGTTTTATTAATAAATTAATGCAACATAAAGCTATATTGGAAGATGGTAATCAATACAAGTGTGTCTCAAAAAAAATGTTTCACATGTTAAAACTATATCATTTTGATATATTAATAAGAGCTATAATTATCACATGTGAAATAAATTGCTTAAGAAACAAAAAATTTACATGAAAAAAAAATTTTATTTGGGAACATTTGTATATGAATAAAGGTTTCCTTTCGGAAAACGTGTCTCGAAACCTATACGGAGGAGTGGTGTCACGCAAGGCATGTTTTATGAAAAAAATTTCACATATGAAATTCAAATGACCGTAGAGTAATATGTTGCCGGCATAGGTCACATATTATATGGATTGATAAAATATTGAAGTTAAATGTTTTATTATTAAATTAATGCAACATAATGCAATATTGCAAGATGGTACTCAATACAAGTGTATCTCAAAAAAAATATTTCACATGTTAAAACTACATCATTTTGATATATTCATAAGAGTTATAACCATCATATGTGAAATAAATTGCTTAAGAAATAAAAAATTTACATGAAAAAAAAAATTTATTTGAGAAAAAGTTTCATATGAAAAAAAGTCACCTTTCGGAAAACGTGTCACAAAACATCTACAGGTGAGTGGTGTCGCGCAAGGCATGTTATATGAAAAAAATTTCACATTTGAAATTCATATGACCGATGAGTAATATGTTGCCGGCATAGGTCACATATTATATGGATTGATAAAATATTAAAGTTGAATGTTTTATTAATAAATTAATGCAACATAAAGCTATATTGGAAGATGGTAATCAATACAAGTGTGTCTAAAAAAAAATGTTTCACATGTTAAAACTATATCATTTTGATATATTCATAAGAGCTATAATTATCACATGTGAAATAAATTGCTTAAGAAACAAAAAATTTACATCAAAAAAAAATTTTATTTGAGAAAATTTCTATATGAAAAAAGACAACCTTTCGGAAAACTTGTCACAAAACATTTGTAGGGAAGTAGTGTCGCGCGAGCAACGTAATATGAAAAAATTTTAACATGTGAAACTCATATGACTGTGAAGTTGTGTGTGTCAAATAGAGTAATTTTTCTCTTATTGACACAAAATTTAAAAACAAAATTATTCATATTGAATATCATAAAATTTATTGAAGTCATGCAAATTTTGCATAAAAAAAAATTTCCTTTGAGAAAAAGTTTCAAATGAAAAAATGTCACCTTTCGGAAAACGTGTCACAAAACATCTACAGGTGAGTGGTGTCCCGCAGGGCATGTTATATGAAAAAAATTTCACATTTGAAATTCATATGACCGATGAGTAATATGTTGCCGGCATAGGTCACATATTATATGGATTGATAAAATATTGAAGTTAAATGTTTTATTATTAAATTAATGCAAAAAAATGATATATTGCAAGATGGTACTCAATACAAGTGTGTCTCAAATAAAATATTTCACATGTTAAAACTACATCATTTTGATATATTCATAAGAGTTATAATTATCACATGTGAAATAAATTGCATAAGAAATAAAAAGTTTACATGCAAAAAAAATTTTATTTGGGAACATTTATATATGAATAAAGGTTTCCTTTCGGAAAACGTGTCTCAAAACCTATACGGAGGAGTGGTGTCGCGCAAGGCATGTTTTATGAAAAAAATTTCACATATGAAATTCAAATGACCGTAGAGTAATATGTTGCCGGCATAGGTCACATATTATATGGATTGATAAAATATTGAAGTTAAATGTTTTATTATTAAATTAATGCAACATAATGCAATATTGCAAGATGGTACTCAATACAAGTGTGTCTTAAAAAAAATATTTCACATGTTAAAACTACATCATTTTGATATATTCATAAGAGTTATAACCATCACATGTGAAATAAATTGCTTAAGAAATAAAAAATTTTCATGAAAAAAAATTTTATTTAAGAAAATTTCTATATGAAAAAAGACAACCTTTCGGAAAACTGGTCACAAAACCTTTGTAGGGAAGTAGTGTCGCGCAAGCAACGTAATATGAAAAAATTTTAACATGTGAAACTCATATGACTGTGAAGTTGTGTGTGTCAAATATAGTAATTTTTTTCTTATTGACACAAAATTTAAGAACAAAATTATTCATATTGAATATCATAAAATTTATTAAAGTCATGCAAATTTTGCATATGAAAAAAATTTCCTTTGAGAAAAAGTTTCATATGAAAAAATGTCACCTTTTGGAAAACGTGTCACAAAACATCTACAGGTGAGTGGTGTCGCGCAAGGCATGTTATATGAAAAAAATTTCACATTTGAAATTCATATGACCGTAGAGTAATATGTTGCCGGCATAGGTCACATATTATATGGATGGATAAAATATTGAAGTTAAATGTTTTATTATTAAATTAATGCAAAAAAATGCTATATTGCAAGATGGTACTCAATACAATTGTGTCTCAAAAAAAAATATTTCACATGTTAAAACTACATCATTTTGATATATTCACAAGAGTTATAAATTTCACATTTGAAATAAATTGCTTAAGAAATAAAAAGTTTACATGCAAAAAAATTTTTATTTGGGAGAATTTCTATATGAAAAAGGCTACTTTTCGGAAAACGTGTCACAAAACATCTACAGGTGAGTGGTGTTGCGCAAGGCATGTTATATAAAAAAAATTTCACATTTGAAATTCATATGACCTATGAGTAATATGTTGCCGGCATAGGTCACATATTATATGGATTGATAAAATATTGAAGTTAAATGTTTTATTAATAAATTAATGCAACATAAAGCTATATTGGAAGATGGTAATCAATACAAGTGTGTCTCAAAAAAATGTTTCACATGTTAAAACTATATCATTTTGATATATTCATAAGAGCTATAATTATCACATGTGAAATAAATTGCTTAAGAAATAAAAAGTTAACATGCAAAAAAAATTTTATTTGAGAAAATTTCTATACGAAAAAAGGCTACATTTCGGAAAACGTGTCACAAAACCTCTATAGGTGAGTAGTGTCGCGCAAGGCATGTTATATAAAAAAAATTTCTCATATGAAATTCATATGACCGTGGAGTAATATATTTGCCGGCATAGGTCACATATTATATGGATTGATAAAATATTGAAGTTAAATGTTTTATTATTAAATTAATGCAACATAAAGCTATATTGGAAGATGGTAATCAATACAAGTGTGTCTCAAAAAAATGTTTCACATGTTAAAACTATATCATTTTGATATGTTCATAAGAGTTATAACCATCACATGTGAAATAAATTGCTTAAGAAATAAAAAATTTTCATGAAAAAAAAGTTTATTTAAGAAAATTTCTATATGAAAAAAGACTACCTTCCGGAAAACGTGTCTCAAAACCTTTGTAGGGAAGTAGTGTCGCGCAAGCAACGTAATATGAAAAAATTTTAACATGTGAAACTCATATGACTGTGAAGTTGTGTGTGTCAAATATAGTAATTTTTCTCTTATTGACACAAAATTTAAGAACAAAATTATTCATATTGAATATCATAAAATTTCTTAATGTCATGCAAATTTTGCATATGACAAATATTTCCTTTGAGAAAAAGTTTCATATGAAAAAATGTCACCTTTCGGAAAACGTGTCACAAAACATCTACAGGTGAGTGGTGTTGCGCAAGGCATGTTATATAAAAAAATTTCACATTTGAAATTCATATGACCTATGAGTAATATGTTGCCAGCAAAGGTCACATATTATATGAATTGATAAAATATTGAAGTTAAATGTTTTATTAATAAATTAATGCAACATAAAGCTATATTGGAAGATGGTAATCAATACAAGTGTGTCTCAAAAAAAATGTTTCACATGTTAAAACTATATCATTTTGATATATTCATAAGAGCTATAATTATCACATGTGAAATAAATTGCTTAAGAAATAAAAAGTTTACATGCAAAAAAATTTTTATTTGAGAAAATTTCTATACGAAAAAAGGCTACCTTTCGGAAAACGTGTCACAAAACCTCTATAGGTGAGTAGTGTCGCGCAAGGCATGTTATATAAAAAAAATTTCTCATATGAAATTCACATGACCGATGAGTAATATGTTGCCGGCATAGGTCACATATTATATGGATTGATAAAATATTGAAATTAAATGTTCTATTATTAAATTAATGTAACATAATGCTATGTTGCAAGATGGTACTCAATACAAGTGTGTCTCAAAAATAAATATTTCACATGTTAAAACTACATAATTTTGATATATTCATAAGAGCTATAAATTTCACATGTGAAATAAATTGCTTATGAAATATAAAATAAACATGTGAAAAAAATGTCATTTGAGAAAAAGTTTCATATCAAAAAAGTCTACTTTTCGGAAAACGTTTCACAATACCTCTATGGAGGAGTGGTGTCGCGCAAGGCATGATATATGAAAACAATTTTACATATGAAATTCATATGACCGTGGAATTATATGTTGCCAGCAAAGGTCACATATTATATGGATTGATAAAATATTGAAGTTAAATGTTTTATTATTAAATTAATGCAACATAATGTTAGATTGCAAGATGGTACTCAATACAAGTGTGTCTCAAAAAAAATATTTCACATGTTAAAACTACATCATTTTGATATATTCACAAGAGTTATAAATTTCACATGTGAAATAAATTGCTTAAGAAATAAAAAGTTTACATGCAAAAAAATTTTTATTTGGGAGAATTTCTATATGAAAAAGGCTACTTTTCGGAAAACGTGTCACAAAACATCTGCAGGTGAGTGGTGTTGCGCAAGGCATGTTATATAAAAAAAATTTCACATTTGAAATTCATATGACCTATGAGTAATATGTTGCCGGCATAGGTCACATATTATATGGATTGATAAAATATTGAAGTTAAATGTTTTATTATTAAATTTATGCCACATAAAGCTATATTGGAAGATGGTAATCAATACAAGTGTGTCTCAAAAAAATGTTTCACATGTTAAAACTATATCATTTTGACATATTCATAAGAGCTATAATTATCAAAATGTGAAATAAATTGCTTAAGAAATAAAAAGTTTACATGCAAAAAAAATTTTATTTGAGAAAATTTCTATACGAAAAAAGGCTACCTTTCGGAAAACGTGTCACAAAACCTCTATAGGTGAGTAGTGTCGCGCAAGGCATGTTATATAAAAAAAATTTCTCATATGAAATTCATATGACCGTGGAGTAATATATTTGCCGGCATACGTCACATATTATATGGATTGATAAAATATTGAAGTTAAATGTTTTATTATTAAATAAATGCAACATAATGCTATATTGCAAGATGGTACTCAATACAAGTGTGTCTCAAAAAAAATATTTCACATGTTAAAACTACATCATTTTGATATATTCATAAGAGTTATAACCATCACATGTGAAATAAATTGCTTAAGAAAAAAAAAATTTTCATGAAAAAAATTTTTATTTAAGAAAATTTCTATATGAAAAAAGACTACCTTTCGGAAAACGTGTCACAAAACCTTTGTAGGGAAGTAGTGTCGCGCAAGCAACGTAATATGAAAAAATTTTAACATGTGAAACTCATATGACTGTGAAGTTGTGTGTGTCAAATAGAGTAATTTTTCTCTTATTGACACAAAATTTAAAAACAAAATTATTCATATTGAATATCATAAAATTTATTGAAGTCATGCAAATTTTGCATATGAAAAAAATTTCCTTTGAGAAAAAGTTTCAAATGAAAAAATGTCACCTTTCGGAAAACGTGTCACAAAACATCTACAGGTGAGTGGTGTCCCGCAGGGCATGTTATATGAAAAAAATTTCACATTTGAAATTCATATGACCGATGAGTAATATGTTGCCGGCATAGGTCACATATTATATGGATTGATAAAATATTGAAGTTAAATGTTTTATTATTAAATTAATGCAAAAAAATGATATATTGCAAGATGGTACTCAATACAAGTGTGTCTCAAATAAAATATTTCACATGTTAAAACTACATCATTTTGATATATTCATAAGAGTTATAATTATCACATGTGAAATAAATTGCATAAGAAATAAAAAGTTTACATGCAAAAAAAATTTTATTTGGGAACATTTATATATGAATAAAGGTTTCCTTTCGGAAAACGTGTCTCAAAACCTATACGGAGGAGTGGTGTCGCGCAAGGCATGTTTTATGAAAAAAATTTCACATATGAAATTCAAATGACCGTAGAGTAATATGTTGCCGGCATAGGTCACATATTATATGGATTGATAAAATATTGAAGTTAAATGTTTTATTATTAAATTAATGCAACATAATGCAATATTGCAAGATGGTACTCAATACAAGTGTGTCTTAAAAAAAATATTTCACATGTTAAAACTACATCATTTTTATATATTCATAAGAGTTATAACCATCACATGTGAAATAAATTGCTTAAGAAATAAAAAATTTTCATGAAAAAAAATTTTATTTAAGAAAATTTCTATATGAAAAAAGACAACCTTTCGGAAAACTGGTCACAAAACCTTTGTAGGGAAGTAGTGTCGCGCAAGCAACGTAATATGAAAAAATTTTAACATGTGAAACTCATATGACTGTGAAGTTGTGTGTGTCAAATATAGTAATTTTTTTCTTATTGACACAAAATTTAAGAACAAAATTATTCATATTGAATATCATAAAATTTATTAAAGTCATGCAAATTTTGCATATGAAAAAAATTTCCTTTGAGAAAAAGTTTCATATGAAAAAATGTCACCTTTTGGAAAACGTGTCACAAAACATCTACAGGTGAGTGGTGTCGCGCAAGGCATGTTATATGAAAATATTTCACATTTGAAATTCATATGACCGATGAGTAATATGTTGCCAGCAAAGGTCACATATTATATAAATTGATAAAATATTGAAGTTAAATGTTTTATTAATAAATTAATGCAACATAAAGCTATATTGCAAGATGGTACTCAATACAAGTGTGTCTCAAAAAAAATATTTCACATGTTAAAACTACATCATTTTAATATATTCATAAGAGTTATAACCATCACATCTGAAATTAATTGCTTAAGAAATAAAAAATTTTCATGAAAAAAAATTTTAATTAAGAAAATTTCTATATGAAAAAAGACTACCTTTCGGAAAACGTGTCACAAAACCTTTGTAGGGAAGTAGTGTCGCGCAAGCAACGTAATATAAAAAAATTTTAACATGTGAAACACATATGACTGTGAAGTTGTGTGTGTCAAATATAGTAATTTTTCTCTTATTGACACAAAATGTAAGAACAAAATTATTCATATTGAATATCATAAAATTTATTAAAGTCATGCAAATTTTGCATATGAAAAAAATTTCCTTTGAGAAAAAGTTTCATATGAAAAAATGTCACCTTTCGGAAAACGTGTCACAAAACATCTACAGGTGAGTGGTGTCGCGCAAGGCATGTTATATGAAAAAAATTTCACATTTGAAATTCATATGACCGTAGAGTAATATGTTGCCGGCATAGGTCACATATTATATGGATGGATAAAATATTGAAGTTAAATGTTTTATTATTAAATTAATGCAAAAAAATGCTATATTGCAAGATGGTACTCAATACAATTGTGTCTCAAAAAAAAATATTTCACATGTTAAAACTACATCATTTTGATATATTCACAAGAGTTATAAATTTCACATTTGAAATAAATTGCTTAAGAAATAAAAAGTTTACATGCAAAAAAATTTTTATTTGGGAGAATTTCTATATGAAAAAGGCTACTTTTCGGAAAACGTGTCACAAAACATCTACAGGTGAGTGGTGTTGCGCAAGGCATGTTATATAAAAAAAATTTCACATTTGAAATTCATATGACCTATGAGTAATATGTTGCCGGCATAGGTCACATATTATATGGATTGATAAAATATTGAAGTTAAATGTTTTATTAATAAATTAATGCAACATAAAGCTATATTGGAAGATGGTAATCAATACAAGTGTGTCTCAAAAAAATGTTTCACATGTTAAAACTATATCATTTTGATATATTCATAAGAGCTATAATTATCACATGTGAAATAAATTGCTTAAGAAATAAAAAGTTAACATGCAAAAAAAATTTTATTTGAGAAAATTTCTATACGAAAAAAGGCTACATTTCGGAAAACGTGTCACAAAACCTCTATAGGTGAGTAGTGTCGCGCAAGGCATGTTATATAAAAAAAATTTCTCATATGAAATTCATATGACCGTGGAGTAATATATTTGCCGGCATAGGTCACATATTATATGGATTGATAAAATATTGAAGTTAAATGTTTTATTATTAAATTAATGCAACATAAAGCTATATTGGAAGATGGTAATCAATACAAGTGTGTCTCAAAAAAATGTTTCACATGTTAAAACTATATCATTTTGATATGTTCATAAGAGTTATAACCATCACATGTGAAATAAATTGCTTAAGAAATAAAAAATTTTCATGAAAAAAAATTTTATTTAAGAAAATTTCTATATGAAAAAAGACTACCTTCCGAAAAACGTGTCTCAAAACCTTTGTAGGGAAGTAGTGTGCGAAGAACGTAATATGAAAAAATTTTAACATGTGAAACTCATATGACTGTGAAGTGTGTGTGTCAAATATAGTATTTTTCTCTATTGAACAAAATTTAAGAACAAAATTATTCATATTGAATATCATAAAATTTCTTAATGTCATGCAAATTTTGCATATGACAAATATTTCCTTTGAGAAAAAGTTTCATATGAAAAAATGTCACCTTTCGGAAAACGTGTCACAAAACATCTACAGGTGAGTGGTGTTGCGCAAGGCATGTTATATAAAAAAATTTCACATTTGAAATTCATATGACCTATGAGTAATATGTTGCCAGCAAAGGTCACATATTATATGAATTGATAAAATATTGAAGTTAAATGTTTTATTATTAAATTAATGCAAATAAGCTATATTGGAAGATGGTACTCAATACAATGTGTCTCAAAAAAATATTTCACATGTTAAAACTATATCATTTTGATATATTCATAAGAGTTATAAATATCACATGTGAAATAAATTGCTTAAGAAATAAAAAGTTTACATGCAAAAAAATTTTTATTTGGGAGAATTTCTATATGAAAAAGGCTACTTTTCGGAAAACGTGTCACAAAACATCTGCAGGTGAGTGGTGCTGCGCAAGGCATGTTATATAAAAAAAATTTCACATTTGAAATTCATATGACCTATGAGTAATATGTTGCCGGCATAGGTCACATATTATATGGATTGATAAAATATTGAAGTTAAATGTTTTATTATTAAATTTATGCCACATAAAGCTATATTGGAAGATGGTAATCAATACAAGTGTGTCTCAAAAAAATGTTTCACATGTTAAAACTATATCATTTTGATATATTCATAAGAGCTATAATTATCACATGTGAAATAAATTGCTTAAGAAATAAAAAGTTTACATGCAAAAAAATTTTTATTTGAGAAAATTTCTATACGAAAAAAGGCTACCTTTCGGAAAACGTGTCACAAAACCTCTATAGGTGAGTAGTGTCGCGCAAGGCATGTTATATGAAAAAAATTTCACATTTGAAATTCACATGACCGATGAGTAAAATGTTGCCGGCATAGGTCACATATTATATGGATTGATAAAATATTGAAGTTAAATGTTCTATTATTAAATTAATGTAACATAATGCTATGTTGCAAGATGGTACTCAATACAAGTGTGTCTCAAAAATAAATATTTCACATGTTAAAACTACATTATTTTGATATATTCATAGGAGCTATAAATTTCACATGTGAAATAAATTGCTTATGAAGTATAAAATAAACATGTGAAAAAAATGTCATTTGAGAAAAAGTTTCATATCAAAAAAGTCTACTTTTCGGAAAACGTTTCACAATACCTCTATGGAGGAGTGGTGTCGCGCAAGGCATGATATATGAAAAAAAATTTACATATGAAATTCATATGACCGTGGAATTATATGTTGCCAGCAAAGGTCACATATTATATGAAGTGATAAAATATTGAAGTTAAATGTTTTATTAATAAATTAATGCAACATAAAGCTATATTGGAAGATGGTAATCAATACAAGTGTGTCTCAAAAAAAATGTTTCACATGTTAAAACTATATCATTTTGATATATTCATAAGAGCTATAATTATCACATGTGAAATAAATTGCTTAAGAAACAAAAAATTTACATGAAAAAAAAATTTTATTTGAGAAAATTTCTATATGAAAAAAGACAACCTTTCGGAAAACTTGTCACAAAACCTTTGTAGGGAAGTAGTGTCGCGCAAGCAACGTAATATGAAAAAATTTTAACATGTGAAACTCATGTGACTGTGAAGTTGTGTGTGTCAAATATAGTAATTTTTCTCTTATTGACACAAAATTTAAGAACAAAATTATTCATATTGAATATCATAAAATTTATTAAAGTCATGCAAATTTTGCATATGAAAAAAATTTCCTTTGAGAAAAAGTTTCATATGAAAAAATGTCACCTTTCGGAAAACGTGTCACAAAACATCTACAGGTGAGTGGTGTCGCGCAAGGCATGTAATATGAAAAAAATTTCACATTTGAAATTCATATGACCGATGAGGAATATGTTGCCGGCATAGGTCACATATTATATGGATTGATAAAATATTGAAGTTAAATGTTTTATTATTAAATTAATGCAACATAATGCAATATTGCAAGATGGTACTCAATACAAGTGTGTCTCAAAAAAAATATTTCACATGTTAAAACTACATCATTTTAATATATTCATAAGAGTTATAACCATCATATGTGAAATTAATTGCTTAAGAAATAAAAAATTTTCATGAAAAAAAATTTTATTTAAGAAAATTTCTATATGAAAAAAGACTACCTTTCGGAAAACGTATCACAAAACCTTTGTAGGGAAGTAGTGTCGCGCAAGCAACGTAATATGAAAAAATTTTAACATGTGAAACTCATATGACTGTGAAGTTGTGTGTGTCAAATATAATAATTTTTCTCTTATTGACACAAAATGTAAGAACAAAATTATTCATATTGAATATCATAAAATTTATTAAAGTCATGCAAATTTTGCATATGAAAAAAATTTCCTTTGAGAAAAAGTTTCAAATGAAAAAATGTCACCTTTCGGAAAACGTGTCACAAAACATCTACAGGTGAGTGGTGTCGCGCAAGGCATGTTATATGAAAAAAATTTCACATTTGAAATTCATATGACCGATGAGTAATATGTTGCCGGCATAGGTCACATATTATATGGATTGATAAAATATTGAAGTTCAATGTTTTATTATTAATTTAATGCAAAAAAATGATATATTGCAAGATGGTACTCCATACAATTGTGTCTCAAAAAAAAATATTTCACATGTTAAAACTACATCATTTTGATATATTCACAAGAGTTATAAATTTCACATGTGAAATAAATTGCTTAAGAAATAAAAAGTTTACATGCAAAAAAATTTTTATTTGGGAGAATTTCTATATGAAAAAGGCTACTTTTCGGAAAACGTGTCACAAAACATCTACAGGTGAGTGGTGTTGCGCAAGGCATTTTATATAAAAAAAATTTCACATTTGAAATTCATATGACCTATGAGTAATATGTTGCCGGCATAGGTCACATATTATATGGATTGATAAAATATTGAAGTTAAATGTTTTATTAATAAATTAATGCAACATAAAGCTATATTGGATGATGGTAATCAATACAAGTGTGTCTCAAAAAAATGTTTCACATGTTAAAACTATATCATTTTGATATATTCATAAGAGCTATAATTATCACATGTGAAATAAATTGCTTAAGAAATAAAAAGTTAACATGCAAAAAAAATTTTATTTGAGAAAATTTCTATACGAAAAAAAGGCTACCTTTCGGAAAACGTGTCACAAAACCTCTATAGGTGAGTAGTGTCGCGCAAGGCATGTTATATAAAAAAAATTTCTCATATGAAATTCATATGACCGTGGAGTAATATATTTGCCGGCATAGGTCACATATTATATGGATTGATAAAATATTGAAGTTAATTGTTTTATTATTAAATTAATGCAACATAAAGCTATATTGCAAGATGGTACTCAATACAAGTGTGTCTCAAAAAAAATATTTCACATGTTAAAACTACATCATTTTGATATATTCATAAGAGTTATAACCATCATATGTGAAATTAATTGCTTAAGAAATAAAAAATTTTCATGAAAAAAAATTTTATTTAAGAAAATTTCTATATGAAAAAAGACTACCTTTCGGAAAACGTATCACAAAACCTTTGTAGGGAAGTAGTGTCGCGCAAGCAACGTAATATGAAAAAATTTTAACATGTGAAACTCATATGACTGTGAAGTTGTGTGTGTCAAATATAATAATTTTTCGCTTATTGACACAAAATGTAAGAACAAAATTATTCATATTGAATATCATAAAATTTATTAAAGTCATGCAAATTTTGCATATGAAAAAAATTTCCTTTGAGAAAAAGTTTCATATGAAAAAATGTCACCTTTCGGAAAACGTGTCACAAAACATCTACAGGTGAGTGGTGTCGCGCAAGGCATGTTATATGAAAAAAATTTCACATTTGAAATTCATATGACCGATGAGTAATATGTTGCCGGCATAGGTCACATATTATATGGATTGATAAAATATTGAAGTTCAATGTTTTATTATTAAATTAATGCAAAAAAATGATATATTGCAAGATGGTACTCCATACAATTGTGTCTCAAAAAAAAATATTTCACATGTTAAAACTACATCATTTTGATATATTCACAAGAGTTATAAATTTCACATGTGAAATAAATTGCTTAAGAAATAAAAAGTTTACATGCAAAAAAATTTTTATTTGGGAGAATTTCTATATGAAAAAGGCTACTTTTCGGAAAACGTGTCACAAAACATCTACAGGTGAGTGGTGTTGCGCAAGGCATGTTATATAAAAAAAATTTCACATTTGAAATTCATATGACCTATGAGTAATATGTTGCCGGCATAGGTCACATATTATATGGATTGATAAAATATTGAAGTTAAATGTTTTATTAATAAATTAATGCAACATAAAGCTATATTGGAAGATGGTAATCAATACAAGTGTGTCTCAAAAAAATGTTTCACATGTTAAAACTATATCATTTTGATATATTCATAAGAGCTATAATTATCACATGTGAAATAAATTGCTTAAGAAATAAAAAGTTAACATGCAAAAAAAATTTTATTTGAGAAAATTTCTATACGAAAAAAGGCTACCTTTCGGAAAACGTGTCACAAAACCTCTATAGGTGAGTAGTGTCGCGCAAGGCATGTTATATAAAAAAAATTTCTCATATGAAATTCATATGACCGTGGAGTAATATATTTGCCGGCATAGGTCACATATTATATGGATTGATAAAATATTGAAGTTAATTGTTTTATTATTAAATTAATGCAACATAAAGCTATATTGCAAGATGGTACTCAATACAAGTGTGTCTCAAAAAAAATATTTCACATGTTAAAACTACATCATTTTGATATATTCATAAGAGTTATAACCATCACATGTGAAATAAATTGCTTAAGAAATAAAAAATTTTCATGAAAAAAAATTTTATTTAAGAAAATTTCTATATGAAAAAAGACTACCTTTCGGAAAACGTGTCACAAAACCTTTGTAGGGAAGTAGTGTCGCGCAAGCAACGTAATATGAAAAAATTTTAACATGTGAAACTCATATGACTGTGAAGTTGTGTGTGTCAAATATAATAATTTTTCTCTTATTGACACAAAATGTAAGAACAAAATTATTCATATTGAATATCATAAAATTTCTTAAAGTCATGCAAATTTTGCATATGAAAAATATTTCCTTTGAGAAAAAGTTTCATATGAAAAAATGTCACCTTTCGGAAAACGTGTCACAAAACATCTACAGGTGAGTGGTGTCGCGCAAGGCATGTTATATGAAAAAAATTTCACATTTGAAATTCATATGACCGATGAGTAATATGTTGCCAGCAAAGGTCACATATTATATGGATTGATAAAATATTGAAGTTAAATGTTTTATGAATAAATTAATGCAACATAAAGCTATATTGCAAGATGGTACGCAATACAATTGTGTCTCAAAAAAAATATTTCACATGTTAAAACTACATCATTTTGATACATTCACAAGAGTTATAAATTTCACATGTGAAATAAATTGCTTAAGAAATAAAAAGTATACATGCAAAAAAATTTTTATTTGAGAAAATTTCTATACGAAAAAAGGCTACCTTTCGGAAAACGTGTCACAAAACCTCTATAGGTGAGTAGTGTTGCGCAAGGCATGTTATATGAAAAAAATTTCACATTTGAAATTCACATGACCGATGAGTAATATGTTGCCGGCATAGGTCACATATTATATGGATTGATAAAATATTGAAGTTAAATGTTCTATTATTAAATTAATGTAACATAATGCTATGTTGCAAGATGGTACTCAATACAAGTGTGTCTCAAAAATAAATATTTCACATGTTAAAACTACATAATTTTGATATATTCATAAGATCTATAAATTTGACATGTGAAATAAATTGCTTTAAAATATAAAATAAACATGTGAAAAAAATGTCATTTGAGAAAAAGTTTCATATCAAAAAAGTCTACTTTTCGGAAAACGTTTCACAATACCTCTATGGAGGAGTGGTGTCGCGCAAGGCATGATATATGAAAAAAAATTTACATATGAAATTCATATGACCGTGGAATTATATGTTGCCAGCAAAGGTCACATATTATATGAAGTGGTAAAATATTGAAGTTAAATGTTTTATTAATAAATTTATGCAACATAAAGCTATATTGGAAGATGGTAATCAATACAAGTGTGTCTCAAAAAAAATGTTTCACATGTTAAAACTATATCATTTTGATATATTCATAAGAGCTATAATTATCACATGTGAAATAAATTGCTTAAGAAACAAAAAATTTTATTTGAGAAAATTTCTATATGAAAAAAGACAACCTTTCGGAAAACTTGTCACAAAACCTTTGTAGGGAAGTAGTGTCGCGCAAGCAACGTAATATGAAAAAATTTTAACATGTGAAACTCATATGACTGTGAAGTTGTGTGTGTCAAATATAGTAATTTTTCTCTTATTGACACAAAATTTAAGAACAAAATTATTCATATTGAATATCATAAAATTTATTAAAGTCATGCAAATTTTGCATATGAAAAAAATTTCCTTTGAGAAAAAGTTTCATATAAAAAAAGGTCACCTTTCGGAAAACGTGTCACAAAACATCTACAGGTGAGTGGTGTCGCGCAAGGCATGTTATATGAAAAAAATTTCACATTTGAAATTCATATGACCGATGAGTAATATGTTGCCAGCAAAGGTCACATATTATATGAATTGCTAAAATATTGAAGTTAAATGTTTTATTAATAAATTAATGCAACATAAAGCTATATTGGAAGATGGTAATCAATACAAGTGTGTCTCAAAAAAAATGTTTCACATGTTAAAACTATATCATTTTGATATATTCATAAGAGCTATAATTATCACATGTGAAATAAATTGCTTAAGGAACAAAAAATTTACATGAAAAAAAAATTTTATTTTAAAAAATTTCTATATGAAAAAAGACAACCTTTCGGAAAACTTGTCACAAAACATTTGTAGGGAAGTAGTGTCGCGCGCGAGTTAACATGCCCCTCTCCCCGGTCATAGGAAAACAACACAGACACGGCTACAGCTAGCCTAGCACTGATGAACTAGAACAAGTTCGCGAACGAAAAGAACTCTGACGTTCGTCACAGATATACAAAAACTCGTTCACTCATACGCACTCGTTCATACTTCTTGGAATAAAACATCAGTCATATTTTGTACTCCAAGCAACACAGTCGTTTTGTTTAAGACTTTCCTTTCAGCATTTTGTAAAGTATGACTCGCATATGAGATCTCGTCTACTCCCTCGGTCACAGGACGGTAACTGGCGCAGCCGGACTACGAACACGGGATTAACTATGCCCACTACGCTTATCGTTCAAATTTCTTTGTAGGCAGAGGTGAGTGAACAGGTGACAGCAGTGAGTGGTGAAATAATAATAATACATACTTAAAAGAGAGAACAACTGCAAAGCAAAATATCCTCACAAAAAAATATGTGCAAATAAAATAAACGAAACAAACAAAATCAAATTCTAATTGTCACGCAAACGACCGTATATGTGTACATCAAACGCTGATAAGGCACCGGGATCGCTTTTGCGGGACAATTTACAACAATTATACCACCAAGTTGCTGTGTGCGATGACCGTATATGTGTACATCAATCGCTGATAAGGCACCGGGATCATCCATACGCATCAACTCATAAAAAAAACCAATAAAAAATCGTAAATACATCAAAATTTGACATCTCAAACTGCTTTGTGTGGTGACCGTGTGTGTGTGTGTCTGAAAACATTTGGTGTGCGTATGTATGTGAGATATGCGCTTTGGGCATTTCATCAGAATAGTAATTTCACAACTATGGTAATATTGCATCAGCCAAATAGCTGCATTGCTCTTTGGGCATTTCATCAGAATAGTAATTTCACAACTATGGTAATATTGCATCAGCCTTTAGCTGTATTGCGATTGGCTGTTGTGCTTTTGTTGTTTCGAGATGAACCGTTATGTCGCGGCGACAGCCTGGTGTCGTTGTCGTATAAAAGAGAGAAATAGTAAGAAGATCGATCAGTCGGACATTAGATTTCTTTGTGATAAGAACCAGTTGCGCAACACAAAAAAAAGAGAGCAAATAATTACGTGCTTTTAAATATAACCGACGCGGTAATGCGTGCATCAATCGACGACAAGGCAACGGGACCATCCGCACATAGTGGCTTATAAAGTTAAATGTGAGTTGTGTGATTAACGACCGTATATGTGTACAACAATCGCTGTTAAGGCACCGGGATCGTTTTCATTTATCAATTTACATGAACGCAAATTTATTATTATTAAATAAAAAAAAAAAAACAACTAAAATATAGGTCATAAATAGTGATACTGTTCCCTTGTATGTGTTTGTGTTACGTCCGCTTGTGAAATTCTTGTTGCGTCGCTGTGCATTGGCTGCCGCCGAGAGCTGATGACGCGCTAGAGTGGCGGAGCGGCACTTGATGCCGTGTTGGCTCGTACACTGTTGAACTACACACACTACGAAAATATAACCACATCGAAAGACAATAAAATCAAAATCAAAAAAAATTTTACATATATATATGTAAATAAAATAAGAAAATGAAACAACAAAACAATCCACAAACAACTTAACGTCTATTGTTGTCACATGTTCACTAACCTCTAAAATACATTCTATTGAATATTTACTAAATTACATATATTACAGTTGAAGTCGATAACATCCAAACAAAAAAAAAAAAAACATCAGCACTATACGAAGACATACATTTAACACTAGACACAGAGCAGCAAGGAAAAGGGTACACAACACACGCAAATGTTAAAAAAAGGCACCACTAGCAACACAGTTAGCCGCAGATCGGGGCTAAGGAGCGGATCCAGTTTACCCGAAATAAGGAGGAACGAAATCAGTAACCCCACCAACGCTATGGATTCCGGTAACGCATCAGGGCCACTAAGTCCCACCGTTAGCAATTTATCAACTTCTTTAAACACAAGCCTAAATTTACAACAACTACTAACCCTTGTTCATCATCTACCCACCTACGAAGGCCCACCTGACAATCTTCATAGATTTATAAGTAGAGTAGAACAGCTACTTTTGTTAGCCGGATCAGTGGACCAGGCAACATGCGGACAGTACTTGCTTGGAACTATACGTGACAAAATTAAAGGCAGGGCAGACGAAGCGCTGAGTGTCTGCAATGTACTCCTCAGTTGGGATGACATAAAAGCAAACCTTAAGCGACTATACTCTAGCAAAAAAACAGAAGAAATGCTTGTTAGAGAGTTACACAATCTTCCGGACGGACTCAGTATGGGAAAACTATATTACACAGCCACGAAAATAAGAAGCGAATTAATGTCACTAGCCAGAGAAACAGACCCTAGTGGACACTCCCTCACCACCAAACGCGACCAATATGACAGATTCTGCCTAAATACATTCTTAGTTGGATTAAAGGACCCACTTAGGTCAGCTATTAGAAACCAAAGGCCAGAGACAATCGAGAAAGCGTACGAGTATGGACAGATCGAATTAAGCTTCTCCAGAAGCCTGAATAGACACCAAGAAAACCGACGACGCGAAAGCTCGACATATAGGAATCACCCATACGCTAAAGGACAACCCACCAATAGTGACGACAATAGCCGCAACATACTAGGACAACAGAACTATAATAATAGCATCAACACTAGTCATGAACCACGACATTATAACACCAACAATGACAATAATAGTCGCTTTACACAGCGACAACAAAATTTTAACAACAATAATAATAGACGCTTCACTCGTCAACATAATTCCAATAACGATAACAACGGTCGACACGATAGGCAAACTTTGGGCAGGAACCCCTTCCACAATAACGGCAAACCAGATCAGACCCTAAACCACCAAGACAAGAACAACCATAATCCAAGCGCTCCCCTATGTAACATCAACGATGATGCAAATTTTTTACAAGAAGCCTCGGGAAGCCAGTCGGTTACATAAACAAGAATACTCACGGGTCTTCCTTGCCATTTGTTTTTCTATCACCAAACTTCATGGTGGCAAACCCTCTCAAATTCCTAATAGACACTGGATCTACCTACTCATTCATAAATCCAGCACTTATTAATAAAGACCACATCAAAAAACTAACCTCCGATATCAATATCCACACTGTACTCAGTACATTCAAAATTCGAGAGTATACAGATAAAATAAATTTCAAACAATTCAAAAAAATGCCCAATTTTAAGTTCTTACTATTCAATTTCCACCCGCACTTCAATGGTCTCCTAGGCATGGATTTCTTATCCGGCCTAAATGCAAAAATAAACCTTGCCGACTCCATACTAGAAACACCAGAAACAGCCATCCCAATCCTCACAAGGGCAAACCCTGTAGACACATTACATACCCTGCCACAAAATACCAGAGTGCGACTACCGCTCCCAATAAACTTCATGCAGGGAGACTTTATATTTGAAACCACGAATTTGGATAATCAAATATCCATAACAGGCGGCTTATACACCGCAATCGCAGGATCCGCCTATTTCGAAGTCTGCAATAACTCTGATCAGATCCAAACACTTTACCTCGAAGAACCGTTACAGGCAGAAGAGTTCTCTCCACAAACCCACCAATACTTAAACTGCATGTCCGCGGCAACCGATACAGAACGACTGGACAACCAACAATTAAACATTAAGACGGAACACCTCAACAGCGAGGAAAAACAACAAATACTCAAACTATGCAAGTCATTCAAAAGACTCTTCCACGACGAAAACAATCAACTAACGTTCTCTAACGCCGTCAAACACTCTATACCAACAACAGATAATATACCGATTCACACAAAATCTTACCGTTACCCATTTGTACATAAAGATGAAGTTCGAAAGCAAATTTCAAAAATGCTCGAACAAAACATCATAAAAAACAGCCATTCCCCTTGGAGTGCACCCGTCTGGGTTGTTCCTAAGAAGGGTGACAGCATAGGCGAAAAAAAGTGGCGCTTGGTCATCGATTTTCGAAAATTAAATGAGAAAACTATCTCTGATAGATACCCTATCCCGAACATTGCAGATATACTAGACAGCATAGGAAAGACCACGTATTTCACAACAATAGACTTAGCAAGTGGCTTTCACCAAATTCAAATGAACCCACGCGACGCAAACAAGACGGCATTCACCGTCGAAAATGGGCATTATGAGTTCACGAGAATGCCCTTCGGTCTCAAGAACGCCCCTGCTACGTTCCAACGCGTTATGGACAATGTCTTAGGTGACTTAGTTGGTAACGTCTGTCTCGTCTATCTCGACGACATTATAGTATTCTCACCCTCACTCCAAAAACATATAACAGATATTAAATCTGTATTCATAAAACTCCAAAATGCAAATCTAAAAATCCAACCGAGCAAGTGTAGCTTTTTAAGGAAGGAAATCGACTTCCTGGGACACATCGTCACCCAGGAAGGAGTCAAACCAAACCCACTTAAGATTCAAGCCATCAAGGACTTCCCCTGCCCAAAGACAACTAGGGAAATTAAGTCATTTTTAGGACTATTGGGGTATTACAGAAAATTTATTAGGGACTTCGCGAAAATAACTAAACCCATAACGAGACAGTTAAAAGGAAAAAAATCTATAATAATAGACGATGAATTTAAACAAGCATTCGAAACGTCGAAAGATCTTCTTTGTAATGACCCAATACTCACCTACCCTGATTTCAATAAACCATTCACGTTGACCACAGACGCAAGTAATTATGCGATAGGCTCTGTATTGTCACAAGGCCCAGACACTAATGACCGACCCATATCTTTCGCTAGCAGAACACTATCAGACACGGAAATCCGCTATTCTACGATAGAAAAAGAAATGCTAGCTATCATTTGGTCTGTAGGTCATTTCAGACCATACCTCTTCGGGCGTAAGTTTAAAATAGTCACGGACCATAAGCCATTAATCTGGCTGGAAAACCTGAAAGGCCAGAATCCAAAACTACTTCGATGGAAAACTATCCTGGCCGCCTACGACTACGAAGTCATATACAAAAAAGGGTCGCAAAACGTAGTCGCTGACGCACTCAGCAGAATTGAGCCAAACTTAAACATAAACGAAGACCCACAAATTATACCAATTGCTTTACAACCACTAAATCACTTCAGTAATCAAATAATATTCCGTACCGGATCAACAACTTCTAGACAAGTAGAAACACCATTTGTTCATAAAATAAGACACATAATCACAGAACCCATGCATACTTTCGACTCCGTTACAAACACCCTTCAAACAATCCTGAAACCAAATAAAACATTCGCAATATTTGCACCAGACGATATTTTCAAAATAATAGAAGAGTCCTATAATAACTATTTCTTTGAAAATGACTTATACAAAATCTCCCGCTGCAAAATATGGCTAACCGAAATCACTAACCCTCAAGACCAGGAAAACAAAATTCGTGCGTACCATTTAAACACCAATCATAGGGGGATAGATGAGACATATAATCATTTAAAAAGGGACATTTATTTTCCGCATTTAAAAGACATTATCACAAAAATTATAAAAAATTGCGCTACCTGTTTAACCCTCAAGTACGATAGACACCCCCATAGACCACTGATGCAAACCCCAACCGCCCCAGAGGGACCATTGGCGGTCGTGCATATAGACATATATTTCATTAACAATGCTTGTAACCTCACCATTATCGACAAATTTACCAAGCTAGCGCAAGCCTACCCCCTTAGCAATAGAAATTCAATAAAAGTCGCCGATGCCCTATTACAATTCATAAGTCACTACGGCGCACCAAAGAAAATAATTTTCGACCAGGGTGCGGAATTTTCGGGCAGTCTATTCAACGATCTCTTAGCCCAATTTCAAATAGAAGCTCATACAACTTCATTCCAACAATCAACGGGCAACGCTTCGGTCGAAAGACTGCATTCCACCTTAACCGAACTACACAGGATAATCATGAACAAAAGAAAAGAAGCACGCCTAGAATGCGGGCATGACCAAATACTCGCAGAAGCAGTTGCAACATATAACAATGCAATACACTCCAGCACTTCCTATACCCCTTTCGAACTCTTCCACGGAAGAACACACATATTCAACAAAACAATAACATTCGACAATCACCACGACTACCTTAAGAAATTAAACGAATTTAGAAAAGACATTTATCCAAAAGTACAGGAACATTTAAACGCGACCACGGAAAGAAGACTAGCTAGACTAAACGTGGACAGAGAGACACCAGTCCAAGTCGAGCCTAATGATACAGTATTTAGAAAGGAAAACCGTAGAAACAAGATGACACCGAGATTTTCACTACACAAAGTAGGTAGAGACAAAGGCATTACCTTAGTAACAACTAAAGGGCAAAAGTTACACAAACAAAAAATTAGAAAAATAGTACATAAATATACAAATACCGGATCACCAGCTTAAGCAACAAATACCAACAACGACACACTAGCTGATTATGTTATATATCTATTTTTATTCCTATATATCTATTTTTACAAATATTTTTTTGTACACTTTTCTATCGAAATTGCATGACATCTGTTTAAAGTGTTAGTTCTTAAGTTTGATATAAAAAAGGAAACATAACCAAAAATCATTACCAAAAAAAAAGAAAAGAAACAACCCCATTTTAAATGATCCGCACTTGTCTCATGTTTCATTTGTACATCTCATGTTGCAAGTCACAAGTTTTGAACGTTGAAAACACCACCTGAAGTTCTCTGTACTCTACACATAAATATCTTTATATATATCTTTTTATCTACTCGTTTTGTTAAATGGATTTTCACTTTTATATGCTGATGCGTATATAAGCTATACATAAACATATATATTTAGTTGTAATGCTTAATTTGATTTGTTAAAAGCAAAAATTTTTATTTGCACTGAATGAAAGAAAATAATGTTTTATCTATACTTATCATTATTATTATTATTATTATTATATATTTTGTTTAGTTTTTAATTACTGAAACCAATGAAATCATAATCCAAATCTACATTGAATATTTCCTATTTTTATTTCTATTTTTTTTTACAACTGAGCAAACTTCTGTTTATGTAAACCACACGCACACATACATTTACAATATTCAACTTCACATATTCGTATTTACACATGCATAAGCTGACACATAAACACAGACTTACACAAGTATACATGCATATTTATATATATATCTATAAATAAAGTTTGTTTTCTGTTTGAAAAATGTAAACAACGTAGTTGATAGCTCCTTAGACAGTAAACTTAACATAATCCCTAAATTGTTATTTAATAAGCAACAAAAACAACATAAAAGTTATAATACTAAACAAAATGTAACGTTAGCATTAGATAAACACATTATAGATCATGTTATACCTTCGACACAACACTCATGTTTAACATTAAGATACCCATTTTTTTTTATATATATATATACAAAATTGTTAAATTCAAAATATCGCCGGAGTTCGTGGCGTACACAACAACATGTCGCCTAGCCACCCTTCTCCGAGCCGGCCATTCCCCCTCTATGGCCTTCTCTTCGGACTGGGGGGGGAGGAGTTAACATGCCCCTCTCCCCGGTCATAGGAAAACAACACAGACACGGCTACAGCAAGCCTAGCACTGATGAACTAGAACAAGTTCGCGAACGAAAAGAACTCTGACGTTCGTCACAGATATACAAAAACTCGTTCACTCATACGCACTCGTTCATACTTCTTGGAATAAAACATCATTCATATTTTGTACTCCAAGCAACACAGTCGTTTTGTTTAAGACTTTCCTTTCAGCATTTAGTAAAGTATGACTCGCATATGAGATCTCGTCTACTCCCTCGGTCACAGGACGGTAACTCGCGCAACGTAATA